>JAQFZM010000247.1:0-42076 GCA_034695785.1 Galumna obvia
TTTTACCGAAATATTCTAGGACATTTATTTTAGGTTTTCTGTGATGGAAAATAAAAGGGATTCCCGAAAAATGCAAATTAACACCTTAGAAGTGAGTAAAACTCTTCTGAACGAAATTAAAATAAAGAAGAAAATTACCTAAAAAGTCAATATAAGGTTGTATAATTCTAAATAATCCTAAATATAACCCTAAAGAAATGCGTATAAAACAAAATCTGGTTTTTAAATGAAAATATTCTTATTCGAAGTTTTTGAAAGTTTTATTAAATAATTCCTTTAGGTGAAAATTTTCTTATTTTAAAATAATATTTTGCTTTACTTTTGATAAAATACGTTAAATTATAACAAAATATAGATTTAATTAATGAGAAACAGTTTTAAATTGACTATTTATGTGATTTTATGCACTATTTTCAAAATACCTCTTAGCTCAGAAGGCAATCACTTTACCTTAATGTGACAGATTTTAATGTATCTAGGCTCATTTGAAAGATAATAAAATTTTAAACAATATAAAACCATTTCTAGCTGCTAATGGGCTCTGGTTACCTAGAAATACCTCGAGAAAATTCAGCCAAAAATCTTTCAAATTTATCTTTCATTTTAAACTTTAGTTTTGAGTATTTATTTGTGTAAAGCCGTTAAAATAAAAAAGTGAACATGATTTGAAGGGAACATCCATTCTAACAAACAGTACGTATATTTATTTTATATGAAATCATTTATTTTATCATTTATGTATTTGAAATATGTGTTCACTTTTTTACTATAACCACTTTATATATTTCACTCATTTATTGAAAGTTCAAAATGAAAGATAAATTTGAAAGATTTTTGGCTGGATTTTACCAAGGTATTTCTCGGTAACCAGAGCCCATTAGCAGCTAGAAATTGTTTTAAATTGTTTAAAATTTTATTAACTTTCAAATGGGCCTAGATACATTAAAATCTGACGCATCAAGGTAAAGTGATTGCCTTCTTAGTTCAATTTCAGCAAATGTATTTTTTTATAAAGAGCAGGCCACTATTTTGAATGAAATAAACTATGTCTCATAAGTAAATACATAAATTTCGATTACATTTAAATGAAGGAAAGAAATGTTTCAATGAAAATTGTTTTTAATATTATTCAGAGTATCTATTATTACATGATTTCAGTTGAGTAAAAATTATGAAAATATTACCAGTGCTGACAGCGAACTCTTATGGTCTAAATCTAACTAAAATATAATGTACAAGAATTTTTCCAAGTTTAAAATTTAGGCCATTTATTTTATACAAAAATTTTTAAGTGAATTGAATGCCCATCTTTATAAGGAACTCAAATTTATGAAATAAGCAAAATTGTCTAAGGCGTCTCAGATCAGGGCCTGTTATTATCCCTTGCTTTATTCAATTTTAGCCAATTTTTTAACACATCTATTGTATGCTGTGTCGCCATAACACGTCTAATGAAGGATTTGAATTTTTTGTGACATTTAATTAAACATAGGATTAATCTCGTAATAAAACACAAATAACATAAATAAAGTTAATTGACATGAATGTACATTATGACACCAAAAAGATACAAATTTTATCGGTTGCCTGGAGAATATTGGGACTGTCCACTGAGAACAGGTATTAAAATTTTATGAAAAAATTTTCATTTACCCTCTAATAGAATCCTTATACAAAAAAAATAAAAGGTTTGAATCTTTTAAACAAAACTAATAATATCAATAGAAATCATAAGTGAAATATTGGAAAAAATGTACAAAAATTTTGAATCCAGGCAAAATTATATACCTTTCCATTGTCTTAAGGAAAGTTTATATAATTTTTAACTTCTTATTTATGAAACCCAAATAAATTATCTTCAAAAGGAAATCAAATATGATTTTTATGTCCCAACAAAGGGCGCGTGCTTTGAATCTAATTTTTGTGTAAATACTTATGAGACATACATTAGTAATAAATTTATTTCGATATTAAATCTCCTACAACTATACAGGCAAAGTTATAAGGACGTTTACGACAGACGGAGTGTTATATATATTAGTTAATCATACTTAAATTAGATATGAAAAAGTACTTTCTTTTTTAGCAGAAATCATGCATATACAGTAACTACACAATTATGATCCCTAACGTTATAAGACTTACACCATTATAATCCTTACAAAATTATAATCTATTATTGGAACTTTCAAAGTGCGCGCTTGAAAATATTATCAAGAAAAAAGTATACCTAAAAAAATGTTTTGAATTAAAATTTACTTATGATTTGATTAAAAACATTTGTTTACTTTAGAGTTCAAATTTAGAGAACATTATTTATACTCATTGGTCAGTAAGTTCTCTTTATAATAGAGATTTGACCATGAACCAACGTATAGTCAATGTAAAAATATTAGCCTATAAATAATTATTAAAGGGTACAATTTTTATATTAACATGGTAATAGTGTTTAAGAATGCAAAATTTTCGGCTCCTTTTTCGCATCCTAGGCTATAATTAATCATTTATTATTTTCAAACCAAAAGATATAAACCAAACATATTATAAATCGTTTAATATTGTGATAAAAGATATCAAAAGAAATATTAAAATTATTACTATTTTAATGAATAATTATTAATATTATTCTGTGTTTTAAAGGAACATATGTTATCTGTTGGATACCAGCGGTGCTCTTCTTTGTGCTCACGTGTACGGATGGCTGTCCTTACCCTCTGCTAAGTATTCGCCAAAATATTCGTGTCTTAATTGCATTCATAACAAATGCATTCATTATAATCAAAGCAATCGTTGATCCGTTTATATACTCGTTTCGCATGAAAGAGATTAATAGTATATTCAATAGACGAGAATCCAATCGACCCATACTTACGACGAGCAGATACTCACCAAATGTCGACTTAATTCCAAGAGATCACAGATTAGCTAGTTTACATCAACTCTAAGCCATACGTTTCCTATGAATGTCAGCCCTTTTTCTCATCAAATATAGCCATTCATGAAATTCAAGTAAATTTTCAAATAAATGTTTAATGCTTTATTTGGTGGGCTCACCAAGCTTTATTTTATATATGCTTAAGTTATTAACCTTTGTGTAAATTTACCTAGGATATAAATATTGTTAAGCTTTTTATTCAATACTCGTGAGTAATATTTTAAATTAATTTTAAAATTTTAAAGCCAAGGATAGCTACTGTTTTTTTCTTTGGTGACCTTGGTCATATTCAATAGACTATTTATATATCTATTGCTTTAAATTCTGTTCTCATCTCAACTAATATTATTCATAGAATTTTATTTTTATAAACAAAAGTCATCGAAATTTTCAAATCTAGTTTAATCTAGTTTTTCAAATGTTCTTGATAATTTATTCCGATCTCTTAAACAACTATTTCTGTGATCTTTTCTTTGTATTGTTTACCACGAATTCATTCAAATAAATAATTATATCGTTTTGTTATATAATTCTTTGTTATTCTTCTGACAAAATATATATTTAAATTACAATTTTACATTTTGATCAAGTACAAATAATATGTTAACTTGAAATAATTAGATTTATTGGTAAAAAAAGGGATGGCTAAAAGGGGGTATTCCGGAACACCCCCCTACGAGGCCAAAATTTGAAAATACCCCCCCTAGAACTCGGCTCTTTAGCCATCCTTGGTAAAAAAGCTTACTTTATTGATAATTATTAATTAAGGTGGATATTACCATGGAAAAAAACAAGACTTATAAGAATTTAAATAAAAAAAAGAAAATTCATTTATTTTGAAAGTAATGGAGTGTCAGTATATTAAATAATATTATTTAAAAATATTCTAGTAATAGGATTACCAGGATACATATTTAAGTCATATTGGTTAGACTAATAAAAGGAAATTAAACTCTAATAACTTATTAGTAATAACAATAAATATATGCTTGTATAAATTTACTCATAAAGGCAATTATAAATGAAATCACTTTGAAATAAAATAAAGAACTTTTATTTACTGATATTCTGTGCGTCTTCTGGTTATTCATTTCATATTATATTCAATATACATGTATGTTTTGTTTGAGTAAGGTTAAAACTGCATTAATAGAAACTTCTCCGAACAAATAAATGCTGTTTTTAAAAAATTAAATTCATTAAATTCATATGATTAGAAAAATAATAAATATGATTTAACCTTGTACAATTTATGATTAAACTAAGGGATAATAGTCTACAACCATAAGAAGTGTTAAACTTTTTTGTTTACACAAAACTAAGTGAGAGATCAATACCAGGAAAATATAAATTTCAATAAATGACAGAAAAAGAACTAAGGCTTAAAGCAAGTGTTAAGGTACATTTAGGTGTATTATTTTATATATTTGCTTCAACAAAAAGTAAATTTCCACTTGGATGTCTTCTCAATAATAGCCTTTACTCTCTTTTATTCACTGATTCTTTGCTAAAGTTCTTCAAGTCTTTCAAAAAAACAAATTTCTTTTATAAAATATAAGTCGAATATATAAGTCATTTAAATATTGTAATTCTTTACAATTTTTTCTTAAAAAAATATAAATCTTTTATAATTATTATTTCGAAGAAATGTCTTTTAAAATAGATTTGATAAAAATGCAATGAATTGAGTTTTGCATACATTCAAAGAAATATTGAATTTATTATTTTAATTACTATAATTAACTCAAACCTCTTGTGTTAAACCATCTCTCTATCCAATTAAGTCATAACTTATGACTTATAAGTTTTAAGAAATACATTAATCACAGAAAATACTAATAAAATTGTTTGGTGATCTTGGTCATTTACAATAGTCTGTTACAGTAGTGTTTATATGTTTATTACTTTAAACTCTGTTTTCATCTCAATATAATTATTAATAGAATTTTGTTTTTATAAACAAATATCCGAGTTTTCAACTGTAGTTTTATGTAGTTTTTCAAAATGTTCTAGATAATTCAGATCTTTTAAATAACTAATTCTGTGAACTTTCCTTTGTAGTGTTTACCACGAATTCATATAAATAATTATATAGTTTTGTTATAAACTCTTTGTTATTCTTATAACAGTTGATATTTTGATCAAGCACATGCAGTATGTTTACTCAAAATATTTATAATAAAAGTATTGAATTAATCGCTCATTAATAGAGTTTTGTTTTAAAGACTTTTTGACTCATTTTTAATGTGTTTTTGAAACATTAAAAATATTTCAATAAAACATTTATTAGCGAAGAGTCAGAGATTTGAATAAATACTTAAAATTGAATTCAAATAACTTTTACTTACTTATTGTCTATAAGTAAATAGTCTATAACTTATAGTCAATAAACTATAGTTATTAAAATTTTTATGAAATTGAATTAACATTTTATAAATCAAAGTTTGAAATATTTCCTAAACTTTAGTTTAAAGAGACTATAAGAGCAAAGTTTAAAAAACTTCACTTAATTTTAAATATTTTCTGTTTGTTATTTCATTAAAAAAGTGTTAATTTGTGGTTAATTAATAATTAATAAAAACAATGTTTTTAAGTAATGTTCAATCGTTAGACAATAATAAGAGAAGGGATTCATATGATAATAGGATTTGTGATGACTTATCTGAAGAACTGTTAAAGTATTTACCACTTGAAGACTGTCTAAGACTCGAATATGTGTCCAAACGGTTTCAAAGGACTATATTTGTGAAGACAACAAAGCATTGGTTTATTGATATGTCAGACAATGACTGTATTAACAAAAGTAAATATCTTTTGAAAAGATTTCCGACCATTAATTGCATAGAAATCACTAACTATTGGGATATCGTCGGCGATCCCTATCTTGTGGTCAACTCATTGATTGAAATGATAATTAAAGACATCAATAATTTGATTAAATTTATTCCAAACTTTTATTTCAATTATATTTCTTCAGAAAATTTAAAGAAATTCTCTCAAAAGTTTGGCTCAAATCTAATTGATTTGAATATAAATTCATATTTTATGAGAAGAGTTGTGTCTTCACTTCAAGAGTCAAATTCAGAGAAACTGAAGATTATATGCAATCATTTGAATTCATTCGTATTTAACATTCATTTCAATAAATTAAAGTATTTTGAAGTCGAGTTTCTGACTGAAGATAACTTACATTTGTTTGAGTCTTTCGCCAAAAGAAGTGGTCATACAATCAAACACTTGATTATTGATTTTATGGAATTAGAATTCATTAAAACTTTAGAAAACTTTAAAAGTTTGGTTCATTTGAGTCTCAGTGAAATAACATTTCATATAAACAACACTTCATTTAGAGATTGTTTGACAAAAATGGCCTTAAATTGTAAACAATTAAAAAGTATTTCTTTGAAAATTGGAGGCATAGGTTTAAGTGTTGAATCGATAGTACTATTTAGACAATTTAAAAGATTGAAACGATTAAAGTTAGGTTTGGTTTCAATTATGGAACCCTTTGAACCTTTAATTTCATTTAATATATTTAAAGGTTTTGAAAAGTTGACTCATTTGAGCCTTACTTTCTATCATTCAATTGTCTTCTCTGAGACTATATTAACAGATATTAACATCACTTTACCTAAAATACAGTACTTTGTAATGTGTGGAACAAAACTTCATTCAACCGAATGGACGGCAGATATTCTGAGCCGTTTGACAGCATTAAAAGCAATTGAATTGGAATTAATAGACGACTCAATCGGAGATATAATTAAAAAGAAACTGAAAGAAAAGTGTAAAAGAATAACAAAATGTGTCATTAATTCAAAGGAAACTTATTTTGTTTAATAGGATTTTATATTTTACTCTAAATTAAAAGTTTACTCTAAATATTGTTTTATCATAAAATTTCAGATTTTGTAATAATAATAAGTTTTGTTTTAATCGTTTAATAATCTATTAATAATTCAATTTTCAAAAATCTATAAATACTTTGAAATAATTTTTTTTGTTTCCTAAAAACTTTGAATTAATTCTACAAAACAATTATTTAATTAAATTTTCTATAATTTTCTACAAAAAAAATTATTTTATAAATAAATTCTATAAATTATTTCATTAGTTTGTGTCAATATTTGAATAAATTGTTTTAAAAAAATTTAAATAAGTTTAATTTAATTAACCTTGTTATCATAATTAAGGGCCAACTTTTATGCTGTGCTCATTAAATGTTTGATTTGTGTGGTAAGACTTAGGATGAAGTGTTCCTTTCCTGAGAAGTTCCAAAGTATATAATAAATTCTTTTCATTTATTTTATAGACTTAACATTTACCTTGATCACATCTTGTATACTAAAACAGATAACATTATTTTGTAAAAAAAATTATCAATCAAATTCATTGTAATGGACTGACCATCGCTTTCACAAACAATTAATTAACTTTTTTTTCAATTTTTTTTAATAATATAAAGAATTTGTTTATATTATAATCAATAAACTATTGATTACTCTTTGATTTGATTTCTCATTAATACTAATAATAATAATAATAATAATATACATAAAATGATTTTACATAATATTTATGCCTAACATAAGACTCAAATATTAATCATTTAATCAAAAAAGAAATAAATTTAAAAATAATAACTAATATTAAAGAAATAAATTTATAGAAAAAAAACTTTAAAATCATTTGTGAATAACATTCGAAAAAATAATCGAAACATAGATTTGAGTCTTAATGTAAGGCATAAATCACTGACAAAATCAACAAAACAAATATCTTTGAAGTGAACAGTATTTGTGTCACTCCTGTGAGAAGCCTTCTGTCTCTTCGATAGCGAACGTGAGCTTTTCAACCAACTGTTCGTATGACTTATAAGGCGGTAAATCTAATCGATTAAAGCAGGTGTGACTCCTCGGCAGCCAATTCTCTTTTCCCACTTTTTCTATACAAAATCTTTGGGGACCGTTAGAGCCCATTAGTTCTGCAAAACCACCGACCGGTACACGACATGTGCCTAAAAGAACAGACATTAAACTTAGGGTTAAACTATTGTTCAATAAGAGACGACCCATACCTGTGACAAACTGCAAAAGTCGAGCCCTCTTTTCATTATCGCAACCGTCGCGTACGAACTGCCAAAACCATATGATTTGCTTTGAATTTCTTGTGTAATGTCTATAAATAGAGTTTCTCTGCCAGTCCTCAATGTCTATCTCTTGCATTCCGCACAACAATAATTCCAATTCTCTTTCATCGAAGTAGTGAAGCCATTCCAGTGGCAACACTTCATTAAAGCCGTCTAAAAAGGCTTTTGTTTGGTCTTCTTGTCCTAAAAATAGCATTGAATTTGAATAAACAAATGAGAAAAACACTTCTAATAAAACAAAACAAAACAAACCTCTACTGAACCGCCAGTCAGTCATTAATCTTAAGTACTCGTCTTTATTCTGATCATCAACTCGTTTATCGCCCCCATTAGGCACTAATTCATGGGATTGTATTTGTCCTAAGATTTCAAAATCTACAGAAAAATAGAGTTCGAGTCCACACTCTTCGATGGAATTCTCCCTAAAGTAAAGACAAAATTTAAGTAAAAACAAATCAATTTAATAAACAAGTGCTCACTTAATCCAAAGAAGAGAATTATAGAACTCGGGATCAATGGATTCGATGTCTTTCATGACCAGCTTTTTGCCTAACATTCGCTTATAAAAGGGTAGAGTAAAACCGGAATAAATGAACTTTCCGTGGAATAGAGCCTATAATTAATGGCATAAAATAATTCAGTAATACATAACTAATGGCTTAAATGCACGGAATCTCTCATCAGTAAAAAAATTGTAGTTTAAATGCTTTGGAAAAGAATACATAAAAATATTATTCATAAACTTTTTAATGGATTTATTGATCGGAACAGAGATTCTATGCATTCATTTTTGTTTAAATAACAAAATAATAAACTCATGAAAAAAACAATACAAACCATTGCAATGAAACGTCCAATAAATCTAAAATATAGCAAATGATCAGGGTTAACACTTGAAGCGGGGTTTATTTGAAGGGAATAGTTGTTTTTGCCGGCGTATTCAAAAAGACAATACATCGGATTCAAAACCTATTTTTCCCAAAAAGAAATTATAAAATTAGGAAAAAATGTCTAAAACGGGACAGAATTAGGACAGACCTCATGTGATAAAAGGAAAAACCACTCGCGAGCGATGCCTCCATAGTCGAGGCCCTCTTCACCCCTAAATGTAATAAATAGTCTCCGCCTGAGCTCATGTGGCGGTACTCTCATAATGGCGTGAAAAGAGTCCTCGAAGATATTTGCTCGAGCAACTTGTATTTTGATATGACTGGGCAGAGCGTTGTAATGACACAGATATCGGAATTGAGTTAATTTCCATCTGAAAGACCTTTCATAGGCGGCCGGTACGCCATACTGTCCTTTACCGCCTTTGGGTCCGCGCGGATCACTAAATGTTGTCGTTTTGCTGTTGTGGTCAACAAAATAAGGGGTTCCTTCTGTTGTGTATTTCATTTCCCAACCCGCTGGCAGTGGTATCTCAGCATTAAGGTTAGGCGTCTCCTTTCCTTGAGTTCGGGGGTCTTCCCATTGAGTTGTCTATAAATTTATGACAAAAATATTTGTTTAAATAAATTGAATTAAAACAAACACAAAAAAAAGTGAATTAAAGTCAAAAACAAATATTATTTAAACTTTGAATTCAACGCAAAAAACTATTCAACGATAACTTTAATCATAAAAATAAACAAAACTATTATGAAAACAAATGATATTAAGACTCACTTTATTCTTATGATTAACAAAATAAACTCTTCCGCTCGGATCAACTCTACGCTCCCAACCGTCGGGAAGTGGTTCGAGAGACGCGTCTTCTTCTGTAGTACTGGTATTATTTGTAGTGCCATTAGTGGCGGACCCGTTATTGTTTGATTGATCGTAAAGGAATCGTCGATCACACTGTTGCATAATAGAACCCTGTTGTGACTGCCAGTGCTGGAAATTTCGCACATGTTCAGGGGTTGGCCTCTGCCAAGTAGTCGTCCTTTTGACCAAAACAAACATTAAATATTATAATTTATAATTCAAATGTCTTATACCTTGTGTTGTGATCGACATAATAGACCCGTCCCCTATTATCACGTCTCATTTCCCAACCGGGCGGTAATGGTTGCGGTCTCTCCCAAGTCGTTGATCGAGAGTTGTGGTCGACGTAATACTTCCTTCCGTATGAATCGAATCGAATCTCCCAACCGGTCGGAAGCGGCTCTTCGTCTACTGACTGTTGAACTGGTGGTTGAGCTGCAGCCGGTGGCGACACAACCGGCACCGGCGCTGGATTTGGTTGAACGGGAATGGGCGGCGCAACTCTTGTAAGACTCGGTCGCGGCACAACATTATCAAGTTGTGTTTCGAGCCTTTGCTGAGCTGTTGGGCCAACACTAGGACTGCTCGGGTTTGTAGAGACACCTCTAGTGGCGAGCGGATCATTTAAAGACCAACGGGGCAGTGAACTCATGATTGTGGTTACACCGTTTGCTACACCATTAGTCACAGCAGTGTTCTCACCCACAGAAGCAGTTGCAACGTCTTGGCCCGTATTAGGCGTCACATTTGCATCCGATTCATTCACTCGAGGCAATAATGGGGTCGACGACGACGAAGGGCTGTTTGACTCACTTATAGTCACTGGTCTTACACTCAACTGTCGTGAAGTCTCTTTTGGCGGATAATTATTCAAATCGACTCTCAAACCGTCTAACATAGTATACAAATAACAGGGACTTCGACTCGATTTCGGGCCGTTACTGTTTGGGGTCTGAAGCAGTAGAGGACACGCGTGTAGTTCCAGAACTCCGTTATTCTTCTTGAGTGTGTCGTACAAGTCTATGGTTGCCTCTCCTATGAGTGCATCTCTTTTTATCGAATTGTGATTAAAAACTCTCAAATGTATGAAACTATAGGGAGAGACAAACCTAAATGGATATACAAAACAATTAATTATTACTCAAATAAATGACATTTTTATTGAAAGTATATATTGTTATTCTGTGTCTAATGGTATCAAAAGAGTATTTAATAGTATTTTAAATAAAATATTAAAATTAATGGTTTTATTTAAAGAATAAAATGTTTTTTAATATGAAATTTAGTGTTAATTATCCCTATATTTTGCAAGACTTATGTCTGACTTATAAATCGATATAATATTTGACTCAATTATAATGAATTAATAATTTAACGAATTGTTATGTCATTCAATACAAGACAAGTAATTGAGTGGAAAACCAATTCATTAGACAATAAATTATTTAAACGATTGACAGATAAAGAAAAAAACACTTTAATTTTGGTCACAAAAATGTCTGTCATTCATCACAATTTGCATTCAAAAGTATTTCCCTTTAAAAGAACTGTCACTTAAAAAAGAGATACAAAGACTTTTGGTCTCTAATCTTATCGTAAAGTTTACTTCAAAAAGAAATCAATTGAATGTCAAATAAACTGTTAAATACTCACAACGGAAACACTTCATCCCATTTTGGATTATAAGTAGACTTATTATACTCTGTCTTATTGGGAGGGCCCCCGTCTACCACTATCTCCACATAAGGATCCGGCTTAAAAAAGGCGGTCGTTCCGGACAACTTCGCTGACGATACTGTCCGGTAAAGAATAGATTAGTTGTAAATCCATAACAAATTTGTTATTAAATACCCGTTAGATTCAAGTCAAACAAGAGTTCAGACATTTGACAATAAGTGGTTGTCTTCAGACAATTTAATTGTAGTAACAGTCAGTTGTTGTCGTCAATTGGGACACAATTAAAGGGCAGAATATTTTCAAAACACAAATCAAATTAAAATTAAAAAACAATAAAAAATTATAAATCAAATTAAGTGTTAACTAAATGATTATAAAACATAAGAAAAACAAATAAATGTCTTCAATGGCAGACAATATTGAGTAATAGATTCTTCAGATGATTGTCGTGTCCACTGAATTAATCAAATAAATCACACGAAAAGATACCTATAATTAGAAGAAAAGAATTCCATTAATTATCAATAAATTAAAGATAAAAATCATTATAAAAATATGTGAATCATATGATTGTATTCAAAATGTAATGAAAATAAAAATCTCAAAAACAGTGAAATACGATCTCAAAGCGTTTTCTTACATTTGATTCAATAAAATAATTACTATTTGTTTATAGATTTGTATTTTATTTCCCATAAGAAAACAAAACGATATAATAATTGACTTTTAATTCAATTGAAAACTTAATTTACACTAAAATTCATAATTAAATTCACAAATGATTTGTCGTTTTGTAGGCGTTTTTATTTAACTCATATTTTTCTCTTATCTTTTTATTTACTTATTATTTATTATTACTTTTTATTTTAATTCATTTATAACTCATTTCCTCTTTTAATGCTTTACTTAAAACAAATTATAATTTCTTTTCATTTAATTTCATATATTTTTCATTTATTTTCAATTATTTATTAAACAAAACAAACATAAACACACATAAAACGACTTAACTCATTGACAATACAGTCAAACACTTTGAATTCACTCGTATTTTAATAGCCGTACGTTTATTATACACTAATATCTATTAACTATTAATAGTTAATAACAGTTATAATAATTATTAATACAATTAAAAATACAATTTATTAGTGAAGACATGTTTTATAACAGAAAACACATCTACTGTTAGCCAAGAGTTACAGTCGATACTCGTTATTAATGGTATCGTTAAAGCCGTGATATTTAGCGCACTATTGGCTGATTAACAAATTCAAAACACTATAACAAATGACGATAATATTTAACTTTGACTGTAGTTTTAGGCTATGAATCGACTGTTTCTCTGGTCTATAAACTAAAAGCCACTCGTTTTGCATCGCAATCATAGCATAGGATTTGAGTCGCAGACAGAGAGTGAAAAATAGTAATAATAATAATAATAAGTATACCTACAGTTGAGAGTCATTAGAAGTCACTTCAAGTAGAGATCAAATCGATTCCAGTCTTATCTAATGCTTTGGACATAAGTATCGATAATCGATTGTTTAGTTGTTTTGCTTTTCACTTATTTTTTGTTTTAATCACTGTTTTGGTTGTTATTTATGTATTTGGGCTTTAACTTAAACTTTCGGTACTATTCTAAGTGTAATAACCATATAGTATTAAGTGATAAAAAGTGGTGAATATACGTATCCTTAAAACTAGTGTTTTTGAGGACAGTTTGGGAGCAGTGAAAGACGAGTAAACATAATATGGCGTCACAACAGTCAGTCAATTCTGGTGGACAACAGATGGCCGACAATCAGACGCCGGCCACCGCTCAGCCATCAGTCGGTGGTCAACAGATTGGCGACAGTCAAACGCCTTCAAACCAGTCTTCGGGCAATAGTCAACCGACTTATTCCATACCCGGTATTGTCCACTATTTACAGTACGAATGGCAGCGCTTCGAAATGCAAAGACAACAGTGGGATGTATGTCATCAACTGATCCTTATCTTAAGATTATCTTTTTTCTCTCATTAATGGACTGTTTTTTGTGATAATTAGTTCTTTTGTCACAAATAATGGACTTCTTTAGCCCTTATTTGTCACTTGTTTTTCACTGTCTTATTCTTCGACGGTTAGGTCGAAAGGGCTGAACTTCAGGCTCGGATAGCATTACTTCAGGGCGAAAGGAAAGGACAGGAAAATCTTAAGAATGATTTGGTCCGAAGGATAAAAATGTTGGAATACTGTCTTCGACAGGAGAGGGCGAAGTACCACAAACTCAAGTTTGGATGCGATCCTCCAAATATGGGCGCACCTAATGATGAACTCAAAGAACTTAACTCAGATTTAGAAGAGTCATTGATGAGTGATTCCGGCTCTCAGACAGCTGTCAACTGGAAACAGGTCTGCATTCTTCTTATGCCAGACATTCTTCTTTGGTTTTTTACAGATTTAAACACATTTTTCCATTTATTATATCTTTTTTTTGGTTTAATTTTATTCCTTTTTCTTCACTAAAATAGTAACCATTCAGTCGTTTCGTTGTTTTTCTTGTTTATAATTAAAGCATTTCTATAATGAAATCTTTAGATTAGTTTTTTGTGAAATACATCTCTTTTTAAAGTCAAATGTTTCCCAAATATGTCGTGACTTAACTCACGATCTCTTCATTAGTTGTCAGCTGAGACTCCACTTCATTCCACTCATTGACACTAATTTGCATTTAATTTGTTTTTTATGTCATTTTTAAAAATATTTAAACACTTTTTTAATACGTATTTAATATTTTCAATGATATTTATTAATCTATATTTTAATCAAAACTTTTGACTATTAAAGGGAAGACAACTTTTGCGTCAATATCTTCAAGAAATTGGTTATACGGACACAATAATTGATGTCCGATCCAATAGAGTCCGTAGTCTTTTAGGTTTAACAACAAATGCAAGTCTAGAAGAATCGCAAACCTGTGCCGATTCCAGTGACACTTCCAAACGCAAACTTAATGACACAGACGTTCAAAAGTTTAAGTTCGCTCAAAGAGGAGGTGAAGATCCCGACGCCTGGAAACCACAACAGACTATGGTTTCAGATACTGAAGCCTCTGTTTTGGCCACTTTTGAGTTTCTTAACGAACAGAGTGCCGGCCGTAACACTGAAGACGCCGATGAAGATGAGGACGAAGAGGAAGGTGTAGAAGATATTGACGCCAATAGGAGTGCCGGCCCTTACGCTATTGACTCAGAAACGGAAGAAGTTTTAGCGGAATTCGATTTCTTGTCTACTCATCCAAGTAATGAACAAAAAGACAACAGTCCGTGGGGTCGACCCGGTATGTCAACCATTAATTACTCATTTAATTATTGATTCTAATGACTGTTTCTTAGGCTCCGGTAAAGATGTTGTCGATATCGGAGAACTGGCGGCCCTGACAGTTGCCAACGAGTCCTTAGATATGAACTGTTCGGCCACCAATTCCTCAATGAGTACCGAATTCAGGAAAACATGGAATCCTAAATATATTCTCAAGTAATGGAAGTTTTCTCTTTATTTTTGTTGTTTTTGTTTTTTGAGTCTTTTCTTCCATTAATTGATTTATTTTTCTCATATGAAAACTAATGATTGAAACGCTTTTTATTTTGTTTTTCTTTTTTTTCCTGAAATGTTTTTTTATTCATTAGTGAAGTAAAAGATTTAATCATTTATTGCTTTTTTAGATCACATTTCGATTGTGTCCGTTGTCTGAGATTTCACGCAACGGAACCGCTGCTAATAACCGCCTCCGAAGATGAAACCCTCAAATTATGGAATCTGAATAAAACTCAACAGTCAAACAAAGGTATGTAAGGAAAAGGAATTCTCACGAATTGGTCTAATATTTCAATTAATATTTTATTGAATAGTAAAACAACAGCCGACGGGACCGACTGGTGGCACGACATTCGATTTAGAACCTGTTTATACATATAGAGGTCACACATCAAGAGTGCTGTCACTGGCTGTCAATAACAATACCATCTATTCTGGTGCACAAAACGGACAGTTAATGATTTGGTCGATACCGTCAAACATAGCAAACATAGACCCGTATGACGCCTATGACGCCAGCCTTCAGTTGTGTCAAATCAGTGCTCACACGAACGCCATTTGGTCGTTAGTGGCCGTACAGACGGCCAGCACAACACCATTGCTGTGTTCGGCAGCTGCGGACCAAACAATTAAAATATGGGACACAACTCGCGTACAATGTGTTAAAACAATATCATTAGAAGGTATTCATTGAGAAACTCTTATTTTATTTTATTTTTTTAAATAAAAAATATATAAAAAATAATTGCATTGAATTAACGGTTTTCTAAAACCAATTAAGTTTTTGTTGTTGACTTTCATTGCATTTATAAATTATAATTCAAAACTGGTTTTTTCTATTCATTAGGTAATACAAGTCCGACCAGTTTAGCAGCCATTGCACCGCATAATAATAATAGCGAAAGCAGTACTTCTCCATCACTATTGGCCGCCGCCTTTACCGACGGCTCTCTTAGTGTTTATGATTTGGAGGCCACGTCTCAGTCCAAACCTGTGCTGAGCTTCGAAGGCTGTTCTCCAGGAAGGGTTAATGCTATTGCAGTGCACCCGACTATGCCTGTGCTGGTCAGCGCTCATGAAGACAGACAAATAAAGCTCTGGGATCTTAATAGCGGTCAGTTGTTTAAACAATAATTTCTTTTGAATATATTTTGAAATTTGTTATTCTTTACTAAAAACAGGTAAATGTCTGCATGCAATGGTCGCACATCTCGATGAGGTTACGTGTCTTTCCTGTGATCCCAACGGACTCTATTTATTGAGTGGAAGTGAGTACATAATCTGTGGTTTCATTTCTATTCAATTCATTTCTAATTTGATTTATGATTGAATTGAGTTTTAATTCAAAGGTTTTGTTTTTGTTTTCAAAAATCTATTGTGAGAACAGATTTTGTTTTTTATGTTTTTTATAACAACTTATGAATTATTGCTAAAAAGAGACTTTTCTTTTAGAGAACCGGCGTTTAGCTCAAGGCTTAGAATTTCTGATTTGAGAATTCATTTTAATAATAGCTTTCCTTTTGATCTCTAGAATAGGTTTAAAGGCTCTGAGTTATGGATTGAGTATTAAATATAAAATTTGTGTTCATTTCTTATTATTTATTTCTTTATTATTCAGTTTTCTTTGAAAATGATTTGCATTTTATTACCTATTTTTGTATATTTTGTTACTTATTATCAAAATTTATTAATTATTCATTGATTTTCAATTGTTTTTATTTATCTTTACTTTACTTTAAATAATGATTTGGTTTTTAAATCATTATTTTAATAATAATAAAATTTAAGGGATGTGTTAATTATAGGGATGGGTTTCGCCTTAATTCCTGTCAGACTGGATGAACCCTTCCCTCAATAAAAGTAGTTTAGTATAAAACAGGGTCTTTAGGGTATCCTTTAATAACTCATTTATTGTTTTGATTAAATGATTAAAAAACAAATTATTTTTTTATTGATTTCATCAAAAGTTTATTTTAAACTCATTTTTTTAAAACTAATTGTTTGAAAATTCCAATACTTTTGACTATTGACTCATTGAAGGGCTGTTTAATTACCATTAGATGTGTTTTACATTTTTTTTATATGACAATAGAAATAGTGATTAACTGCTTGACTAATGACTCTACTCTTCCGCAGGTCATGACTGTAGTGTTAGGCTCTGGAACTTTGACAACAGGACTTGTGTTCAGGAGATAACATCGCACAGGAAAAAGTTTGATGAAGCAATTTTTGACGTAACATTTCATCCGAGTAAGCCTTACTTCGCGAGCGGCGGTGCCGATGCTCTGGCAAAGGTGTTTGTTTGATGTTTGTCGGAGCGCGCCATCCCATCCCCCCTTTCCCCTTTTCCTGTCGTTCGCCACACCACACGCCCACCACTCCTGACCATCCATTTTAGGCTCGTTTTTTCAAATGAAAGATTTGTTTTTTTTCTGTAATTTTTTGTTTTTTTCTCTTTTCTTTTTCACTCATTTTTCTCACAAATCGTTTTCGTAATTAAGTATAAAAACAATTGATTTTTAATTTATGAATTAATTGAAGTCTTTTTTCTGTCAAATCATTGATTATGAAAAGCAAATGAATAACTAATTATTTATAGCAAAAATTGTTTCGCTTATCAAACACTTAAAACACATTAGTTTTGACAACTTTTTATAGGATTTGAGAGTTTTTTGGTGTCATTACATTTGGCCGAAGCCTTTTGAGGCGAATCACTGTTTGCCGAACTTTGAGTCATAGCTAATGAATTAGCTCTAAGTTAGGGAGCAATTAGTCCTACCTATTGCTCAAAAACGGGTATTACTTTATTCTGTACCGAACATAAAAAGATGGAAATTATGGGCCAAAATTTAAGGCCTCTTTTGCTATGATTTTTGTTGGCAAAAAGTCAATCCTCTCGACTGGCATTCGGTTAAATGTGATGTTCAGAGTTTCGCTTTTTTGATGAGATTTTTTCGTCATTTATTTATTTGTATAACAAATTTCATGTTTAGGTTCGGACTAAAGCGGACTGTTTTCCAATCAATTGAATTATTGTTTCAATTTTTTTATATTTAAAAAAATGATAACATTTAGGGCTAAAAAATACATTTTATGATAAAATACATTTCATTTATTTATATAGAAATACAATTAAATTCTTCCCTTTTTTTCTTATTTTCTTTATTTATCCGACGATTAGCTCAAAGAAATGTATGAATTCTTTTGATTTCGTCGTTTATTTCATATCTATTTTAATATTAAATTTATATATAAAAACATATTTCGTTTCTATTCTTTTCCTTTTCCTTAAAATATTTTGTAATTTTAGACTTTATTTAATTAATTAATTAATTGTTTTAATTAATGTCGACATCTTTTTTCTGAGATTATTGTATACTCCGTTTCTCTCTATTCGGTTGTATTTGATTTAAATGTTTTTTTTTAATTATTTTTTTGTGAAATGATTTAAACGCAACTGTTTTAGAGATTCAAAGGTATTAACAAAAAGCACTAAATCTCGAATAAAAACTTAATTTAAATGAATTTTAGTTAAAATCAGTTATTTTTTTGATCGATTTTTAGATATGAATCGAAACGAAAACTATTTGTTTGAAAGCAATTTATTTATTGATTTAATTAGTGTTTGATTTAAATGTTTGTTTAAATAATGTTTAGTTGTTTTAACATAAATCACTTAATAATTAATTGATGGCCACTTATTAACCCATTTCTCTGATCCATTAATTTGTTTGTAAGACATTCTGTACTCAAAAGGATCTCTTCATTTGTTTCCTAAAACCTTTTTAGGGGAAAAACCGCTTCCATTCATAAGATTTATGTCTTCCGAAACATTTTTCTCTGTTTTTATTTTTCACAAATTTTTTTGTCTTATTTTTAAAAAAAAACAAATTTTTACTCAATTTTTCACTCATTTTATGAATTATTTTCGTTTATTTTGTATTTATTTTTATTTGTAATTCAAGTTTTTTGAGTTAAACAAATTCTATGAAATACTTTTTTTCTAGTTATCTCTCATCGACTCATTTAATGAATTATTAAATTAATAATTTGTTCTCTAAAATTAGATTTGATTTAATCTAAAACAGAATCAAAAGCGAAGAAAAAAATACTAAATTTGAAATTAAAAAACTAAGTATTTGTAATCAGAATAACCTTTTTTTACGTTAAAATATCAATCGATTATAATCTGAAACAATTTTTAAGATTAATTCCACTGAAAGTAAAACTAATTAGATATTAGTATTTATACCGAGCAATGTTTTATCCACGAAAAAAAGTGTTTAAACATTTAATTCTCTTAAAATAATAGTCTTATATTAGATTTACTTCAAGTATTGATTGATAGTTGAGTTTAATTGTTTTGATTAAAAGTCAAGCATTTGTTCAGTTCTTAACTTTAAATTTAGTCTCAAAAATATTATTATTTTATATATTTTTCCAAATCAGTTATGAATTTGTTTTTCATTTCTATTATAAATAACTTTTACCTGAATTTCGAGTTTGTATTTCATAATCAAAACTCTTATGAAACTCAATGAAAGACTTAAAGGAAAGATATTTGACTGTATTTTTTGGGAAAAATCTTTTTCTTTAATTAAAGAAAAACTATTGAATTAAGAATTGGTTCTGAAATAAATGGTTTATAACTTTTCATTTGATTAGTTTTGTGTCAAAATAAATGAGAATTTATTGGATTTATTCCTATTTATTGTTATTAATATTAGAATATTTGGGAAAATATTTTCACTCAATTTCTCTAATTTTTAGTCCATTTATTTGAAAATCAATTTATTAAAGAAAAAGTATTTATGTTTACAAAAGTCTAATATGTTTTTTAAGTGTTGGCCCACAACCAGTTTTTTCACAGGCGATCACCCGTTCCACTAACAAAAAAGCACTACTTATCCTCAATTTCGAACTGTTTTCTTAACATTTTCTTCATTCTCTTTGATTGGTTTCTTATGATTCTTAAGTAAACTATAATTAAGATTTGAAGACACAGTCGAGTGATATATAGGATTGAAAACAATACTAATCCAAAGGTGAGCCCACTCTTAGGTAGGCTTACGATTATGTATCTTAAGACTAATGAAAGCTCTCCGATGACTATCACATCATAAAGTCTTATATCAAGTGTCAAGTCTTCAATTGAGGGCCGACCGCTATAACAGTAATGCAAATCAAAGACCACTTCCCATATCATAAGGAAAACCGCTGATGAGAATACGAACTCTAGCCAATTAGCATGGTAATCTGTATTCGAAGAGCCGATAAATACTAAAGATAACAACAGAAACATAACTATAAGACTAAGTCCGACCACTGCCGCACAGAATTTGTGAATTTCTTTAATCCTTTCGATTATTCCGCCCTCAGATATGCTTTCATCTAATTTGGCCGTAAACTCATATTTAGGTTCGGGATCTTTGTTCTTGTCTTTAGTTAGTTCACCAATTCTGTTCTGTACTTTGGAAAGTATGATATTCAGGGTTTGTGACTCTTTATAAGAGTGAGCCAGCATTAAGTCAACGAAAAGGTTGTCATTTTCGTGCCAAAAGTCGTATAATTCAAACATATCTTGAATAGATTGGGATCGACTTATATACACAGATCTCATCTTAAATGTGAATACAATATATTTCTTTGCCTCTGATATAGACTTCAAAAATATATGTTTAAGTAATTTGTTTTCTTCTCTCATTTTATGGAAATTAAGCACTAATTTGAAAATAAATACAATTTCTTTACCTGAAATTAAGTGCTTTGAAATCAAATGCAAACTATTTTCTGAACGCAATAAATGAACGGTTTTTACATAAGATTTAAATAACAATTTATTTATGTCTTTAGAGAACGTGAATAACAATTGTTTTATCGCGTATTCAAAGAGAAAAAGTGTTTCCATTTCTTTAACTCGTTTTGAATGAATGGAAATGTTTTTCAGACAAACATTTAGTTTATTTAAAAACAAAATTAATTGTGTTTTTCATAAAACATATTAAATGATTACATCTCTTCTGTCAATATCTCATATCGAGCACAATTGAATTGACTTTTTTATGGATTACCGTTCGCTTCAAAAATAGTAATCAAATAAAACTGTAGGCAATTGCAGGACTCAATTCCAGTGGTATGATGATCAAGGTGGTATACATAATTATTTGCTAAATTAACCGGAAATTAACTTAATTTTCACAGCTATTCACTATATTTAACGGTAAGTAAACTCAATTAATGGACCATACCACCTAGATAATCATTAATCTCGTTTTATTAAACCAATAATTTATGCTTTCAATGAAATCGAGGGTAAAAACAATTTAATCACATTTTTTAAGTAGAAATAAACGGCAAATATTTGACATAAAAATACATACATTTTTGGACACTTTTCTCCTCTGAATATCTGATATAATCTATAATTTATTCGCATTAAAACCTGAATTCTCTCCGATATTTTTTCCGTAATTATTATTATCTTTATTTACAATCACTTAACCATTATTTACAGTCAAAACCTTTTTCTCTTTCCGTTTAATACTTGGCTCTCTCTCTCTCTCTCTCTCTCTCTCTCTCTCTCTCTCTCTGTCTCTCTCTATCTCTCTCTTTCTATTTAAAAATGATAAGAAATTCAGTTTTACTTTAAGTGAATTAAAAAGAAAAACTAGTTTTTGAAAGTTTAGTTCTGAATAAAATGTGTGTAAATATAGTGTAGTTTTTATAGAGGAATAATAATCATCGGTTGTGTTTACTATTTCTTAAAAATGATCATGCCAATTTTCAATTATTATTGCAGACCGAGAAATATCCGGAACACATTTAAGTTTTTATTATATTTAAATAAATTTATTTCCACTAAAAATAGACTTATTTTTTATATTTATTTCACTTAAAATCCTTCAAAATTTTATTATTATTATTGTCTTCTGATTAAAATTAAATGTTTTTATAACATTATTATTATTATTATTTGATTCTTAATAAATCTAATCTAAATAAATTAGCAAGTTAATTTATATATATACACCACTTTTATTGCTGTAAATTAATAAACTTAATCCGAATGAATTTTTATTTAGATAATTTATCATGTTACTTTTTCTTATTTGAAAGGAGAAGTAAAATAAGCCAGATAATTATTAAATATAATAAATTTATTACAAAAT
The DNA here is from genome assembly GCA_034695785.1 of Galumna obvia. NCBI lineage: Eukaryota > Metazoa > Arthropoda > Arachnida > Sarcoptiformes > Galumnidae > Galumna > Galumna obvia. Next base: position 22,258 of record JAQFZM010000247.1, read on the forward strand.
AACATCTCTTTTAAAGAATACATAAAAGTGTTATAAAAGTTTTTGATTGACAACTGAATTGTTTATATTTAGTGTTAAAACATCTCATGTTTTCAATTAATGAGTAAAACATTAAAACGTGTCGACTCTCAAACTTGAGTTCATTTAATTAATTCAATCATTTGATTGAATTCTTCGGATATTTTTCTCACATTTAGTGACTTTAGGTATCGCTGTTTAGGTGAGCGCTCCGACCACTCATCCATACAAACTTTATAATAGTTTGTGATTAGAACTACTCTCACTTTTGTTGGGTTTAGACATCTCTGATAATCAGAGATCATTTCAGAGACTATGAAAACATATTCCCTTTACATCCCTTACAGATAAGACTCCCTTTGAATACATAAAAATTTATACTTAAAATAAGTTCAAAAGTTTTTATTTGACTTAAAATATGACTAAAATTAAAAATATTTGAATCATTAAATAAACATTTTATTGAAATTACAAATAATGAGACAAAATATTCAATAAATTCTACCAAAAGTCAGTTCTAATTTTAAGTACTTATTTCAACAGATATTAAAGTTTCGATAAAATATTATCATTTAATGTCCAGTTTTTTTGACGGAAGTTATGTTAAACAAAAATCTCTGAATTCGGTGCAAATCAATTGTTTGGAATCACTTCCGATATATAGTTCTCTATTTATAAAAACAATTATTTCTCGTTTCAAACGAAAAATAGTTAAAACATTTTTAACAAAACATAAATTGAAGGATCATTTGAGTAATTTTTAGAAACAAAGAATCCATAGGAACTCTCTCTCTCTCTCTCTCTCTCTCTCTCTCTCTCTCCCCCTCTCTCTCTCATCACTTGAATTATAATAAAAATGAGAACAAATTTGTTGTAAATTAAGTCTGAAATAAGAGTTAATTCTTAGAATTAAATTAAAAGATGGGATTATATTAAGAGTTAGTTTTCATGAATCGCAACAAAAGTGTGTTATCCCTAATCTTTTCAATTAATCAAAATATAGTTAAAAGCAATTTAAGTAATGAATTCTTTTATAAAAAGCAATTTTTATGCCATTGTTTGCCTCCAAAGGGAACGGAATATAAATAGATTTCAAAGAAATTCAGGGAAAAAATAAGTAATTGTGTCCACAATTGATGAGAAAAGAGCGCAGAATATGATTTAATATTATGCTAATTGTCTACTTTTGCTCAAGCATGTTTTTATACATTACGAAATCAACTTTAATTTGAATAAACCCCCTTGGTCATCATACTTTATTAAAATAATAGCCAATTGTTTGTGAAAAAATGTGGCAAAACTTGATAGATAACCACAACTAATAACAATAAGAAGATTTAATATTGACAGCAATTTTTTTTACTTGCTCAGCCATGTGATAAAAAAGTTGCAGGAGCACTATTTCAATAGAATGTTTTTGGCTATTCTTATGATTATAAATATATTGGGATTCAAATAAAATTCAAGATTTAAAGCATTGATAAGTTTTCTTTCCTTTTAAATAATTTAATGGAATCTTTAAATTCCTAATTGTTTTTAAAAATATACTATCAATTATTCTTTATTTTATCTTGATCATTTTTATTTATCTTATCATTTGAATCATTGATTATTTTTAATACAATTTATTTAAAATTATTTAAAAAAATTAAGTAATAAAACAAATAAACAAATTAAACAAATAATGAAAAATATTTTTTTTTTCATTAATTAATTTATTATTTAAAAATAAAATCATTTAATTAAATGATATTATAATTAATAAAAATATTTATTTCTCTGACTTATTATGGCTTAAATCAAATGAATTAAGGAATACATTCATAGAGTCAGGTATTCATGAGTTGAGAGAAATTCAATTTTAATTTATTTATCAAAAATATAGAGGAAAGAGAGTAAAGAGTGTCAAATGAGAGCAGAGCTCAGGTCAAGTTTAGTGGAAAAGCGGCTCAAATCACTGCTATTTATAAAACAGTTAAAGCCAGGGATGAGCAGACGTCGTGAGTGAGCCATTACTCTGATCCCAAACGAAAGGAAAGCTCTGAAAATTAGGACAACATTTTTCGGAAATTTCAGCTCTGCTTAAGTTATGGCCTCAAAAGGTTTGGACTCTTTAGTGATTAAAACTTTGTAAAGCATTAGTCCTCCAAAGGAGTGGTCCCCCACTATTCAGAGTCCTGTCTATTCTCTTTGGTATCTATACTTTAATAACTCCTTTCTTTAATACATTAGAAAATCATTTAATTATTATTAAAAATAAACTTATCTTTGAATTTAACACAAATATCGGAACATAAAATCTATTCCTAATTGTTTTTTAATTCAAATTTTTATATATCAGTATTAAATCCAACGATAAGTATAATTATTATTATTATTATTATTATGTATTATAACTAAATATTTTAAATCAAAATTTTGACATAAAATACTTAGTCTAAAGAATACGAAAATTTTTCGTCAAATTTATAGAAAACTATTTATAGAAAACAAACGATTTTTACGTAAAAAAAATATAAAAACAATTTTTCGTTTTAATAAAAGAGAGAAAAATAAGAAATGAAATCAAATTCTGATTAAATTATGAGAAAAACAGTTATTAAGTGATATAATGAGAGTAAAAGAAAAGACTATACTTTCAAAGAAAGAGTTACAACATATGAGAGAAGAAAAAAAAAGAAAATCAAAAGAAAGTATAGGAAAAAAGAAGGAAAGAAAAAAGAGAGTAAAGGAAAGGGTAAATAGAAAGTGGATTCGATTAGAAAAGTGATTGGTCTCCACGAAAAGGTCTCATTTATTGCAAATGTATTAAGAAATTGATTACTATTCAGATTTATTTCTAAATTTGATGGCAATGTACTGCTGACGATAAAAGCTGGCGAACAGCAGTAAAAATAGCCCACCATTGAGGACAGTCAAATAAATAAATGCTTTGGGGAACTGGCAGTGCGGCAGAAATAGTAAACGTAATGAGTTTAGTATTATTAGTACGAATTGAATCATTTGGATTCGCGTCAAATACTTTTTCCACCAGAGATAGGGTTGATATTGTGGGCCCAGTGTTGACAATGCATAGTATGTGTACATTATAGTGTGTACCATGCTATTTATTAATGGGAAGAATGCGTTCGAGCCACCTGGCACAAATTTGAAGCCGATCCATACCTAAATTGTGTGTTTTTGTTTTATCTAGGTTAGATTCTCTCTCATAGTTTTGGTTAGTCAGGACTTATTAATAGGGCTCAGCTATTAATAGGGATTAATAGAAAATCCTATCTTTTCTTCGCTTTTAAAATAATTATGGATTTCTTTAAAAAGTTTTTTCAGATTTTTTCTCACATTTTTTTTGTAGAAAATTACAAAACGATTTGTATTTTAAAATGAAAGTTATCTATACTTTTACTGGAATGGTATGATTTGGGGATGACTTACCAGAAAAGGCACTAATGCGTGATGTATGACATGAAGTGCAGACACTTGTGTTGTTTTTTTGCGGAGTATAAAGAAAACGGTATCAGCGAATTCGATAAACTTTGTTATGAAGAATAACCATCCGAGCAATAGTTTCCTTAACTCTCTGGGGTCTGTCTGTGATGTGTTGACCATTTGACAGCCCCATGTGTCCAACCCGTAGTTCAATAGGAAAAAGCCTATCAATTATACAAAACATATATAAATTATAGATTTATATTTGCGTTTAAATAAAGTATTTTTTTATTAGTTTTAAATGAATATCTCTTTTAAATATCATTTGTTGTTTGAAAAGAAAGAATTTTAAGACTCATTTCATAGTAATCATTGGATTTCTTTCATAAACTTATTGTTTGTTTAATTTTATTAAACATTTATTTTATAATAAAAATGTTTTTATTACTAATAGTTTTATGGGTTTTCAAATAATGTATTGTCTGTTAAGAAATGTTCAAAATATTTGCTCAGATATTCATTGAGAAAATATATGTTAATATCGTTTTATGTCTGATCCCTATATTCTCTGTTAATAATTCAATGAATTGTAATCCTTTGAATCAATGAATTATTTATGGAATTGTATTCAAAACAAAACTATTCTTTCAATAAATATTCAATTTTTTCATACTTTTACTTAAAAGAACACTATTTTTAGTTTATTTAGTAGGGATTTACGCCCTTTTTGCAGGACTTTTAATTTGATCTAGATTAGTTTGAAGCCATAATTACTGGGAATGAGTGTAAGAAAACTTTACATAAAGTTTTATAAATGAAATATTAAATGTATTTCTGTTTATTTAATCAGATTTTTTATTAACTATTTTTAAGAGACTTTTATTTTCCATTCGTTTTTGAGGACAAATTATATAAAAATTACTCAAAAAAAGAGAAAAATATATATAAAAAGAGTAAAGTTTTTGTACTCTTCAGTGAAAACAACAAAAGGTTTGATAAAAATAAATATATTTCGAAAGAAAAGTCAACTATTATTTTATTTACAAAAAAAGTAAATTTCGAAAATTACTCAGAATTAGCACAGAATAGAATTATGGGTATAATTAACACGAAAAAAGTGTTGACAATGAAATTGTTTATCAAATAAAAGAAAAGATAACTTTTTTACGAAAACCCAAAACCCAGAGATTTATAAGAAATTGAATTTATTATGAAATCAATAAAAAGTTATCATAAGAATAGTCGAGAAAAGAATGAATTATTGCAATACTATGGGAACTGACCTTCGGTGAACATCCATGCGGAAAGGATGACCATGGCTATGTTGTAAGCAAAGATGGTCCGTTTTAGGTCATAGGCTTTCCGGTTAGCCATAAACTCTGGTCCAATAACTTTAATAAAATATAAATAAGCGCCGATCATAGCCAGAGTTGACCAAGGACCTCCCTCAAAGAAGGCATATTTGGCCACTCGGGGGTCGCCATAGACTGTCCACACGTCGTAGTAATAGTAACGACATGTCGAGACAATTGTCGTCATGACTGAAGCCATCGCTGACTGCATACCAACAGATGAGACCAGAGATCAAATCCTATGCTTTTGGCGCAACAAATGTTTAGCAAAAGAAACACTATTTTGATGAGTGAAGTGCACAGAATGAGAGCTGGACTTAAACTAACTTTATTTTGGAAAAACAGGTTATAAAACGAAAGAGTAATCAAATCACGTGTTTCTCAAATAAAGTCTCAGAAATTGAATCAGAAATAAATAAAAGTTTAAGAAAATCACTTGAATTACAAATTAGTAAATGTTTGTTAACTATCGTTCACATCATTCACTCATTTATTTAATAAAAAGGGATGAGATTTAAGATTTTCCATAATAACAGTTAATATAAGATTATTTCAAATTTCATTTCTTTTTAAAATCTTTATATAAATATTAAAATTTAGGTTTTTATTCAAATTCACAGTATTTTTGTTCTGAGATTTTTGTTAAAATTCAGTCAAAAGCAAAACATTTGAAACTCTTTCGTTAAAACTAACGTTTTTTTTGACACAAATATGAATAGAAATCAATAAAAAAATATATTCAAAATAATTATTAATAAATACAAACAAAATATTACCTCAAATTCACTGTTTTAAAAGTACAGTATCTTTAAATTGATCATGGAGACTTATAGGTATTTATTAGTTGACCTAGGTAATAGTGGCACACCTCAAAGGAATTCACATCAAATATGTTACTATTAATTAATAAAAAGTTTTAGATTTAATTTTAGATAAAAAACTAAAACAAATAATAAAAATATAACTAATATTACATTTTAATGTCATTTAAAGAACTGAGAATATGGTGTGCCGTTTACCTAGATCATTTTATTTAAAGACACTCTCCTTTGGGAGAGAATTTAAGGAATTCAGTTTGAAGTGAAACCACAACAGATGTGAATCAAAAAAAAAATATTTTATGTTTAAAAAGATTTAATATAATATTAATTAAAACAAAACTGAAATTCATTGCATTTTTTTGGTCGCCTCGTCATAAGTGGGCGGTCTCTCATTCATTGAGAAACCGGGCGGCTGTGGAGCTACCATTGGTGGGGCCGATGCCTGTGCACCACCGTTCATAAACATAGGAGATTGAGGTCCGTTGGCCTGCGGTACATACATTCCGTATGCGGGAAATCCCATCTGTGGATAATTGGGGTACTGTTGGGGTGAAGTGTTTAGTCCCGGATAAGGAGGGGGCGCTTCCATTGTGTAGATAAAGCCGGCCGGAGGTGGTGTCGAGAAGACCTGAGTCGGGAGAACAAAACCACAGTTGTAGGCGGGCTGATAGACAGTGGGCGGAGCCTAATGTAGTGGACACAAAACACAAATTTAGTTCAATTATCAAATGATTGATATTTAAGTGAAAAATTGTTTCAAATAAAGGGTTAAAAACTTCAAAAATAGTGATTTAAAGTATGAATACCTGATAGAACTGTCCGGCAGTTGTGGTATATGGAGGGGGCGGTTGGAAATGCATATTCCTAGCGTTGACCGATGCCTGTTTGGCGGCGCTGTCCATGGCCTGACCAAATTCAATACAACCCCCGTGACTGAACTTCAACTTAAAGACAACGCCCTGAGGAGTGTCGGGCTGTGACTCTGCTCTGACCTTTCCTTTAATATAATTGGCGCCGAAGACGGGCTGTTCTAACGAGAGGTCAAACATCGCATAAAACGGCGCAGAAAATGACTTCAGACTCGTGTTTGAGGTCGAAGTGAAGATAACCCGATGTGTCGTCAGATATAGTCTTCCGGTTGACTAATGAAGAGATCAATTATTAGTTCTTATGGTTAACAAAAGGATTACTCACAGACTGAGACCTGTTCTCAATAGTGATGTTTACGTTATCGCAAAACAGAAGTATTAGTTCACCGCTGAAGAGGACAACTCCTCCAGACTCGTGATGACTACTATTATATGTGGCCATACTTTCAAAGATAAGTGTCTTAAGACTAATTGGTTCACAAATTTGACACAAAAGTTGATGTCTTTGTAGTTAAATATTGTAATTAATGACTCATTAATTGTCAGTTTGTTTACAACTTCTTTATTATTGCGTCAAATGCTGTCATTTTCCACAAATTTCTCGAAAATTACGTCAATATATTGAAAGAAAGTCCGCGAAATTCAATATTGAATTGTTTTTATGGACTACTATTGAGTGAATGCACAGAACACATCACTCAAAGTTTAGCATGGTCCTAAATCATGAGTTCAATCGTTTTATACATAAATCACCCATATCATATGTACATTTGGACAGGATAACTCAAAGTATTACTCATTTGAGAGTGAATTCATTGAAACACTTATTGTTTGATTTACTAATCGTTTGCCAAACATTTCACTGATTTTCGATTATTTACTCAAAAATTGATTCATTTTTAACAAATTATTGTCATTTAAGTCGAGAATATCTTTAGAAGTTATTTGAAAGTATCAATGGCTGAGACACGAGAAATTAACGTGTACCTTGCTCAATTGGCAGAACAGGCACAACGTTATGATGGTATGTCTACTTAACACTTCCCAAACATTTGCCAATTATTTATTTGTTAAGAAATGGTGAGCGCTATGAAAAAAGTGGCCACAATTGGTACCGAATTAAGTGTTGAAGAGCGATACCTATTGTCAGTTGCGTACGAGAATGTGATCGATGGCCGTCGAAAGTCTTGGAGAATCATTAGTTCCATCGAACAAAAGGAAGAACTCAAAGGTTCTGAAACTCGTATTGAGTTAATCAAAACCTATAGAATTAAAATCGAAAAAGAGTTGAGAGACATTTGTCTCGACATTCTTGAGGTTTTGGACAAACATCTGATCCCAAACGCTTCTTCTGGAGAGTCAAAAGTCTTTTATTACAAAATGTATTTAATATTATTTTAATTATAAAATATAAAACTATTTGTTATTAAAAGGAAAGGCGATTTCCACAGATATTTGGCTGAATTCGTGGCTGGAAATGACCGAAAAGAGGCTTCAGTGAACAGTTTCGTCGCTTATAAGGCCGGAAGTGATATAGCAATGAGTGAATTACCGGCAACACATCCGATATGGTTAAAACTGGCCATTAATTTCTCCGTTTTCTACTACGATATACTGAACTCTCTTAAGAAGGCCCGCCGTTTAGCAAAAGCGGCTTTTGATGACGCGATTGAAGAGTTGGACACTTTAAGTGATGAGAGTTATAATGATTCGATTCTAATAATGCACCCCTTAAGAGATATTCTCAGGTTATGGACATATGATATACACCATAACGGTATGCTTTTATTTCAATTTCAATCTTATATTTATTAACCATTTGTCATAAGGAAAGGGCCAACAAATAGATATGGCACCGGCACTCGAACCAGAAGAACAAACGACACTTCCCTCAGAGTATTACTCGTGTGACTCATTTGACTCAAATGATGTCTCATAATTTGAAGTATTGGATATCTCTGTTAAGGAATTCCCACTTCGAAAACATTTAGATTTTAATGCAATAAAATATAAAACCTATTTATGAAAAATTGTCGAAAAATTTAATTGTTTACAGATTTAGAATCATTTGATTATTAGGTTTTGAGCCAATTATTTGCTAAAACTTAAGATAAATACCATTTTGTGATATCCCGAAAATGTTTAGTTGTTTTAATCAAAATTAGTTTTTCTAAATGTGTTGAACTGATCTCACAGTGATTTACAAACCATTGTTTAGACTTTTTTGTATTTTTCACGTTTTCATCTCTAATCAATTTTAGTCTATAATTAAACAAAATTATATTATTTTTTACAGAATAATAAGTAAAATAAGTTTTAATTTTAATTATTAAGTTGTCTTAGATAATAAAGTAAAAGTATATTTAGCAAGTATATTTCAATCAAATCAAAGAATTTATTTGTAAAGAAAATATAATTTTATTATTAAACTTTTTAACTAAACTTTAATAAAATATTTATAATCGAAACAAAATTCTCTAAATTAAATGACCAAAAATGATCAAGTTAAGTTGATTTAGCAAGTTCATTTAATTATACTTTGGAGAAGTTGTGGTAATTTTAAATGATTTTGTTGTGTTTGTATTCGTTTAGAAATTGAAGTCATTTTTTGTTGAATTGTTTTATCGTTTAATAACTTTTCAATAGATTCGAGTAAATCAGTTTCAGAGCACTCGAAAGGATTTAATTCTATACTCAAACCCTTTTCAACTAATCGCTGAGCGTTATCGTACTGATCGAAGAAGAGTGGCATAACCAAGATTAGTTTACCGTAATAAAGAGTTTCAGTTAAAGTATTGTTTCCGCCGTGACTTAGGATTAGGTCAATGACTGGCAATAACTTGATTTGAGGCAAATAGTTTTGACCCCACATATTGTCCGGTAGTTCGTACTCATCACCAAAAGGACCCTTCGATACAATAATTCTGTGCTTAGATTTTGACAAAATTGAAACCAATCTCTTCATGAGTTCAACGTTTCCGCTTCCAATCGAACCCATCGACAGATAAATCAATTTTCCACTTCTGTTCTTCAATTTCTCCGGTAATTCAAAGACCTCTTCGACTCCCGTTCTCTTAAAACAATCGAAGCCAACAAAGTTTGGAGGATATGGTCTGATATCAGAGTAATCCAATTCTTTGGGAAACATATAAATATTGAGATACGGAGAAATGACTCCTATTTTGTCTACAGGAAGGGATGGATAGCCTTTAGAGACGACCCAATTATTATAATTAGTCCAAAATTCGTGTATTGAATCGTTTAACTCTTTTCTTATAGGAATCCATTCTTCGGGACAACCATTAGTTGGAAGCCCTAATCAATCAATAAATTATAAATAATACACAAATTGAGTCATACCTAAACAGTTTGGGGGAAGTTTGTCCTCAAACATTAACCAATCAAAAGATAATGGATTATTACTCATATATAATACCCAGGGTATTTTTAAAGACATAATAAATGGAATACAACCGAATTCAATGAATATAAGGTCTGGTTTCACTCTTTTAATGATGGCCTCAAAAAATGGTACCTCTTTTATGATACCATCGAATGATTTATTAATTAATAATTTATTAAATAATTTAATTTTCTGGAGTCGAGACTCGTTTCTTAACATTAAATGTAAATCCATTTCATTCTCTTCTTTTGATCCCTTATTTTCAAAGACGTCTTCGTTTCCAATAATTTCTTCTTCAAAGCCATGAATTTTCAATTTTCCGGTCCACTCGTTATTCACTACAAACACCACTTTATGTCCACTATCTTTGAGCACTTGTCCGATACCAATGGCAGCATTAGTAGGGCCCACAAAATTTCTTGTGTAAAACAATACTATCATTTGTTTTGACATTTTTTACTTCAATTAATTTCTTAAATTTTAAGTTAATATTTGGTTTCAAAACTAAAGAAATATTTTTAATTTATATAAAATTTGTTTATAAAAACTTTTTTATGAAAGTTTAGATTAGATTTTCTCTTTTATATACACTTAAATCAATATATGGGAACAATTATTGGTATAACCTTGATCATTTATTTACACAATCTTGATGCTTTCAAAAGCTTATGTCAACATTAAGGCGTACGGATTTTGTACAACATTTGTATTTTGATATTAATTCTAACAAACAATACGTAAATTATTTGACACAAAATAATTAAATGAAATCCTTTATGTAATTGTTTTAAGAAAACAAATGGAGTTCAAAATCCGTACATTTTAATGTTCAGATATTTTGAAGTTTTGAAGTAATAAACAATAATAGGGCGCACGCGTTATGTAGAGTCACAGATTGATAGACTCATATCTCAAATAAAGTGTTACAACTAATAATATTAACAAAATGCCCCCAAACAAAAATCAACAAACCATGTTACATGTATTTTAACTATCACAATTTATTATTAATGAAATTTATCTGAAAGTATTAAAAGTGAATATTATTTAATATATATTTCATTGAAGTTAACCTTTTCAAATAATGATCATGGTAAATCAAAGTTTAAATTTTCAAGTATTAATATTTTAAAACGAGTGTGAATTTATCAATGCAATAATTTGTGCTAGTATAATTTTATACATCTGTTTATTAAAGAGATAATCAAGAATTTCTTATAAATGGTTTCCATTCAATATAAATGACTCTAAATATCAATCGTTTTATTAAAAGTTTGATAAATGATTAGAACTCTTATGAATAAAGTATTCAATAATTATATAAAAAGAGAAAATCTAATCAACAGTTTTATAAATAAGTTTTAACAACAAATAGTTATAAAAACTAAAGTTTAATAAAAAGTTAAATAAAAATTATTTTTATTAGTTTTTAAACCAAATATTAAAAAATTAATTGAAGTTTGAGGGGTAGGGGTGAGTAAAAGGGTTTGAGTATAGAATTAAATCCTTTCGAGTGCTCTGAAACTGATTTACTCGAATCTATTGAAAAGTTATTAAACGATAAAACAATTCAACAAAAATTGACTGCAATTTCTAAACGAATACAAAGAGAACAAAATATCCTAAAATTACCACAACTTCTCCTAAATTTAATTAAATAAACGATTTAAGGGAAAAATATTGAAATGGATTTCAAATTTTGATAATTATTACCAAAAGTACTCAAATATTCGGTATAAGAATTGGTTAAACTTATCATTAGTTATACTTTTATTTCAATCAATGTTTACCTCATTTTATTTTATGTAAAGAAATTTATAACAAAAATAACATTTTTGTGATTAAAAATTCACGAGACTTTTAATGCTTTTCACTTCAATTCACAATAAAATTATTTTTCATTTGATTTCATTATATTTTTAAATTCAAAATTTATTTTCAGTTAAAATAACTTCGAATCCATTGATTTAAAATTTCAGTCCTTAAGTTCAAGAGTTGAGAGAATGGAAGTGAACACAATTACTCAAAAACCAAAGAATGTGAGCACAGATAGTAAAGTACTCAAAGAGAGTGTTCCCCAAAATAATTGTCCGACTGCTTACGATCTATTCATTAGAGATGTTAGGACTCAGTTATGGGATCGAAAGATTAGTTTCAAAAAATTGAGTGAAAACTGTAGTAAAAAATGGAAACAAATGACAGATGAAGAGAAGGAAAAGTATCACAAAATGGCGGAAGAGATTCGAGAAAATATACGTCCGAAGAGGATATTCAAAAAGAAAGTCAACCGAAAAGTGAATAATTTCATGAATTTCAGTCAACAAAACCGTTTTACTGTTAGAGAAGAAGTGACTCAAAGAGATGGCAAAATGCCTTCAGTAGTAGAGGTGTCCAAAGAATTGGGCCGTCGTTGGAGTCAAATGTCAGCCGAAGAGAAGAAACGGTACTTAAATGTTCAGAAGTGATACTGAAATGTGAATGAAAGCAAAATTCTTTACATTTTATTATAACTAAATTATACTTTATTTTCATATATCGTATCAAAATTCTTGAATTTAAATAAAATTAAAATATAAACCCTTTAAGTAGTAATTCCTTAAATCGATAATCAAATTATGATTAAATCAATAAAATAAATAATAGATATTAGAGTCAGTGGTAAAGGAGTAATGAAATGGATATTCAAACAGAAACTCATACCTATGACTCATAGGCTATGAGTATTTAATTTACTTTAAGAGATACAAAAGATTGAACCTTTCCATAAAATTAAAAGTTAGCATGATACAAATTGTTTTCATGTGTTATAATTATGTTTATTTGTTTAGATTCGAGGTATGATTGAGAGGATGTCATTATTCAGAATTGGGTTTAGCTGTTGGAGACTCTTCATTATTAATCATTTCAGATGTTATGAAGTATATATGCCTTACTTGTATTATCTTGGTAAATTTTATCTACTTCTCTTTAGATTATTTCATTTCTTTCATTATTAACTTTTAATTTGAATTTTTAATTATTATTTAAAAGTTACAAAGTATAAATAATTTTTTTAATATATACAAGATAAACATAAAATAGAATCTATGTTTCCTAATCTCAATTTCTTATTGACAATCAGTGATCAGTGATTGTCAACAAAACGCAAATTAATGAAGAGTTTAAAATATGGATACATTGAAGGACTTTAAATTAGTTTAAATAAAAAATTACTTATATTTTAGTTTTATTTTATAAAATTTATAACAAATAAATAGTAATTTAAATTAAGTAACACTTCAAATGTTTGACTCAATTCTGTGCTCTTAAAGAAGATCTTAAATAGTGTTCACAGACCTACTTGAAAATCAAGTAATTTACTTATTATTAAAAAATTCTACTTGCTAAAAATAAGAAATACTTATTTGAGATGTTAAAAACCTTTTAAAATTTCTAATTTTCCTAATATTCACTTGATTTGACCATAATATTATATTTGCTCCTAGAAACCTGACCTGGTAACACTACCCTTAAATAACATTTATAAGTCTTTGATTTGTCCTTGATGATCGGGTAGTTTAAACATATATTAATTTAATTTCAAATTATTTTATACTAAATTTTGAATTAAATTTAAATTAAAATTTGAAAATCGTTAGAAAACAAATCTTAAAATATTAAAATAAATATATTTATAGTATAGTAATAGTAATCTTTAAGTTTAGTAAATGAATAAAATTTATTTTTTGTAATAAAAATACAAAACTAATGAAATGACAAAAATTAAGAAAATAATCCCAAAGAAATTAAAACATAGAATACAATAGATGATGGGTTAAACTTTATGGCAGGCCCTGGGTTAAAGCAATCCTCTACTTTAGTAGTCTTCCATTTTTGCCAATATTTGTCATATAATTCTGAATCTGGACATTCGAAGACAATAGCATAATAATGTAGAGCACAAACATATTCCTCAATATATGAGCTAATATTAAAGTATTGGATGTGCGATGATTTATATCTTTTAATACCAGCCTTTTGTGCCAATACACCAGTGATGGCCACGTCTTCATTGTCCAAAACAGGAGTATTCCTTAAATCTATTGTTTCCAATAAAGAGTGAGTTATGTTACCCGACATTAGGTATGCGCCGCCCCATACGTACAGTGGATAAGAAGTGTTTGGATAACACCACTCCGGCATATGTTTTCGTTCTGTAAATATAAGATTAGTTTCATTTAATAAAACAATTATTTCTTAACTATTATTAGGATCTCTATTAGGTTTCACCAAATCTGTTACTCCGCCTGAAATCCCTTTTGGAAATTGTGACAACTTTTGCATAAGTAGTGGAGTGTTAACAAAGACATCGTCATCGGTCTTAAGAATTTGAGTAGAGGTCAGACATTTCTTTTTAATCCAACGAAGAATTGATATCATTTTCAACGTTAGGTTTCTGTAGGCATCGATAAACTCAAACTGAATCATATCGTTATGTATTTCTGATTCTTCTCTTAACATTTGGTTAACACTTTCGTTGATATTCAATGCGATTACAAAATATACGCTTATATTAAGAGTTTTAATTTGGGAAACCCATCCCTTTCTCAAAGACTGTCTTTTATTGAAATACTTTCCAGTGATTTGTGCGGCGGAATGAATGAAAACTGAGAGCTTTTGTCTCGAATCACATTCTTTTGGATCAATTCTTGGATCCATTTTTGTCAGCTCTAACTCTTCATTTGTGTGACAGTATTTTCTCATTTTCTGTTTATCATTTCTGAGTTCAATCGGATCCATATCTCTGTAGTCATAATAATCATATCTTTCGGAATGTGTCGAATACAAAGAGAACAGCACTAAAAATATAGACAAAACTGTTTGAATTGAATTCATATCTAAAATATATATTTTTCGCTTAAAATTATACAAATATTAATTCAAATTTTAATAATTCGTTGATTAAAAATGGAATAAAATGTATATTATTTTAGTAAAAATCGCGTGAAATACAATTATTGAGATTTCATTTAATAAAATTTCAAACTTTGATTAAACCATTTTTTATTGAAACTCAAAATTAAATCTAATGAATGAATATTTTAAGTCTTTTATAACTTTATTATGTCTTTTGGTTTATTATATCTCATTTGTAAATCGATATCAAAACAATTTTATTGAGAATTAATACAATATTTATATACAAATACTTAAAAAGAATTTCACAGAATATAAGACAATATTTTTAATATAAGAAAATATGTGAAACACTTTTAATATAAAAATAATAAACGAATGAAAAGTGAAGAGAATTTTGTCGATGAAATGGATTTCAATTAGTTTTTACTTCCAGTTTTGCTGACCTTAGAGTTAGTGTCGGCGATACCGGCTTTTGAACGGATAGACATCGTTGAAGCACTGGAGCCAAGGGATGACACATTACTCGAGGCTTTACCCTTTTTGCCCGTTCCTCCCATTCCAGCGTTTGATCGGATAGACATCGTTGAAGGACTGTCTCCAAGATTTGTTGAAGACTTTTCTTTTGAAGCTATTTTACTACGACTGGCCATTGAACTGGAAGTGGGCGGAACTGGAGGTTGTGCTGACTCTTTGTCCTCTTTTTTGCCTTTTCTTCTCATAAGTAGACAAACGATCAAAAGGAGAATAACTAAGAGAATGATTACAATAAGAATAATAATCCACCAAGGGAAGCCTTCCTCATCTGACTCTTGTGTTGATTCGACCACAGGTTCAACGTTGGGCTCAATTTCGGGTTCAGTCTCTTGTTGTGGTGATTCGGAAGGGATTTCACTTTCTTTTTCCTCTTCTTGTGTTGTTGTTGTAGTGGGAAGTGTTGTGGTAGAAGTGGTCGGTTTATCTGCTTTTCCGATTCGAATGTCATCCATATCTTCAGGTATTTGACATTCGTCTTGAAATTTGAAGAAATCAGTTGCGATGTCTTGTTGTAAGTTCTTTATTGTTGACAATTCACCGACGGATGGCTTAAAACTTCTGACCTCAACCTTCCAATAGTTTGGGTACTGAAAGAGATAGAAATAAGTGTCGTTAAATCCTGCGGTGGCGTCCACTCCACTCATGACATTGAGCTGAGAAATGGGCTGATTCTGTTTGCCTTCACCCCAGGCATTCTTGTCTTTACAGATATTCTGTATGTCTACCACTGAATAACGGGTTCCCTGAAGTACAACAAGATTTGTCTTCTTATATATGAAGGCGGCATCAATTGGTTTAGTCATATCTACTTTTGCCTGACCCAGGAATCTGTCCTTATTGTAAGGATGGGGTGTATTCTCATTAACCCATTGATTAGTTCGGGTGTCGTAAACCAATACTTTGTTCTCATTGTCGATGAACTCCATTACATGAATCTCTTGTTCCGCGTCTTCATTACCCGGACAGGCCTTAAGAGTATCCCTATAGAAAGCGGCGTCGCCTCTCTTGAAACCTCCCGGAAGAGGAGTTCCTTCAGATTTCGGTGGAAAGTCCTGTCCTTTCAAAAGCCAATAATGACCGCCACTCGTGAAAAACCACATATCCTTCCCATCGATATAAGTGATTGAATCAACTTTGGCTCCATTTTTACATAAATCTGATCCGCACTCAACACAATTGAAGACCAGACAAACGGTTATCAATAATTTAAACATTAGTTTCACTCAAAAAACTCTTCAATAAAAATGAGATAATATTTCACTGAATTTTGGATTTGAATAAAGAAATTGTTTGAAATTCACGAGACTTTCAATACTTTTCACTTCAATTCACAATAGAATTACTTTTAATTTGATTTCATTATATTTTAAAATCAATTTATTTTAATGAATGAATAGAAATTCACTAATAATTAGTAATTAATAATTAGTTATTAAAAGTTAACAAATCAGTGGTTAATATTGTTTTCTTGAAATAAAGTGGAGATAATTCCTAAAAGTTATATAATTTTGTATTCAAAGAAAACTGTATAGAATTGAAGTCTTGGTTATACTCTATTAGATATTGGATTCAATATTTTTCAAAGTCAATGGCAGTGCATAAAGTTTTATATATTTTGGCGTTTGTGGTGACTATCCTTTCAATTATTCATTTCAATGAATTGCGAGAATACATAAGAGATCAGAATTGGGAGACAACACTCAGTATTACACTTTCCTTTCAAATCAATCAAATGACTCTTCAATTTAATATTAAATTCAATTTATAATAACTTCTAATAAACTAATTCTTCACTAAATTTCTAAGTAATTTAAAAACAAATCAGATTATATCAAATTGATATCAAATCACATTATTTTAGGTGTGTTTAGAGTCTAAACTTTAGACATTAAGATCTTAGAAAAAAACAGTTTATTTTGTAAAACACTTTCATTACATTCTATGAAAACTATGATAATTAAGTATTAATTGATGAGTAAAAAACTTAATTATAAAAAAAACCAAATATTTTGACTTAAAGTCTACTAAAAGAGATAACAAAATCACTGATTATTTAAATAATTATTGAAATAAATAATTGAAAAAAATTAATGAAAATAATTTTCTTTCAAAATATATAAATCGTCGATTAATTATATAATTTTAATAAATGATTATAAATATATTTTGAATATATTTAAAAGAAAGTGTCAAATGAAGTGACCACTGGTTCTGAGCATTTAATTTTAAAGCCTTTACGTACGGCATCGCTCGCTCTTTGGCTCAAATCATTAATCAATTCTAAGTCCTCGACTGTTATCGGATATAAACATTTCTCAGGAATGGGTTCTGAAAAGTAAACAATTATTTATTAAAAACAAAATATAAAAGAAATGTCATTTAAAACAACCTTCGGATGAGTTATCGGAGAGAACTTTAGACTTAAGACAAAGGGGTTTATTAATCTGTGCCACTCTTTTCTCGTAGAGACGACTCCTTCTCTCAAACTCGTGTCTATCAATGGGTCGATCCATTGATGTTATATCGATTAGTTTTTTGGCCAAACATTGTTCTATACTTTCATTCTCTTCGATATGTTGTGAGTCTTCAAAAGAGACATGTTTTGTCTCTTTTGTAACATCACAACTCTGACATCCATTTGGTTCTAAAATAGTTAAATACCATTTAATCATAATTAATGATAAATAAAACAGTTGTAGTGACCGACCGGTTGTCAGAACTTTTGTACCGTTTGATAGGAGTCGTGTCCTCTCATTTGGTTCTTCACTTATATTATTAGAATAACAACAACAGGAAAATAGTTTCTCCATAACTGTGAAGAATAATGTCTTCATATTAAGTGTTTTAGTATTTGAATAATTATAACAACTCATGAAATTGTGTTTTAATAAAACTTTTATCCGACAAAAGTTTAAATTTCTATAATAAATAGTTTGAAAGTGGAGTTTAACACTCATTTAACACTCAATAAGAGTTGTACTAAACATTAAGATTGAGTAGTGATTCCCCTAAAGGTCTTAATTGAGTTAATCTTATCATTAGATTCAATGTTTTTTCCAATAAATATTAGTTTTGTCTCTCATTTAGTGTTTCAACGATTACGAACTCTTATATTATTATTGCTTTAGTTTTGGCCTTTTGTTGGTCTCCGGAGTTCACGGATTAACACAAACTTTTGTAACAATAGTTGAAAGTATAGCTAAACTGTAAAACAATGTTTGACTTTCATTGGCTCTCAATTTGAAACATAAAGAAACTGAAAGTTTCAATCATTCGTTGTTTTCATCGATCGTTTGACTCATCGTTTGGTTTAAACGCATTTTTCAAAATTCTTTTTCCTTTCGTTTGTTTTTATTTGAATTCATTTTTTTAATTGTTTTTATCGTTAATTAAATTTGAGTGAAATGTCTGCCAAACAAACCAACAAAACAAAGAAATTCAGAGCTCCTCTCAAACGGAAATTTGATGACAAGTCTTCTGATTTACCAGAGATTTGTTCAAAGGTTAGGAAAACAGAAGATTTTGATGTCAAATGTCTTAAGACAACGACTCCAAAGTGTGACAACAAATTTGAAGACAAACCATTGAGTGATAAGAAGTCAGAAGTGAATCAAATGATTAAAATGTGTGACAATAAGTCTGAAAATGAGTCGATTGTGATATCAGTTGATAATAAAGACATCACTGAAGACAAAACATCCGAATTGAAGTCCAAAACTGAAGAACTGATTATAAAAGAAAAGGGTTTCAGTTTTGTCTTTGAATCGGCAAAAGGAGAGACAAAAGTTGTGTCCAATAAACTGATTCAACGAATGTCTAAAAAGTTTCCTAAAGAAGACATCAAACAATTGGATCCCGAATTGGGTGACAATCAATTGGTTCCCAAATTAGGTGACAATCAATTGGTTCCCGAAATTGAGGCAATTCTTCACTCTTTACGACTGATTTTATGATAATTTGATTCTCTTTCAGATATCAAACGAACAAATGATTAAAGACATCCTCGAAAACGATGAGTTCCTCTCAGACTTTGGAGAAGACTTTTAACAAAAGATAATTCATTAGTTTTTTCACCAAAAAATTATTAAAACTTTTATATAAAATTTTTTTATTAAATTATAATTCAATTTTAACTTATAATTTATAAGTTAATACAAATGAAAAATAATTAATTATTTGTTTTAATCTATTTATCCTTTTATTCTAATTTGACGTCAATTTTGTTACAAAATTTCATAATTTTTTGAATAAAATAAATTATAATAAAATGATTTTAAAACTTTAAAAACAACTTTTTTAAGTCATTAAAATTAATTCATTTAACAAATGGTTAGACATTCGGTTATTATCACTAAAAAATAAGAGTTTTGGTCAAATTGTACTACAAATTGTACTAGTACATTTACAATTTCTAATATACACTTTTAATCAGGGATGGCAAAAGGGGGGGTATTCCGGAATACCCCCCTTGGAGCCAAAAATCGGAAAAATACCCCC
>JAQFZM010000248.1:0-42070 GCA_034695785.1 Galumna obvia
ATAAAATTTCAGATTTACTCTAAAATTCATTTCAATTTTAAATAATTTTTGATAAACTTTTCAATTAATTAGTTTTTTTTATTATAATTTATAATTAAAAACTTAATTCACTTCTAATTAAACAAAATTTTGTTATTAAATTACAAAATAATGATCTGATGTTTGAAAGAGTAATCAATAATTTGAATAAAAGAGTGAAAAATATAAAATTTTAAATTTATATTTAAATTATTTGTCATTCATTTGAATTAAGTTATTAATTGTTTTTAACGTTTATTTAATTTATATATTTTTCAATTTTAGTATATTCTCAACAAAAGACAAATAAATGTTCAGTTGTTTTAATAAATCAGTTGAGAGAACTAATGAAGTGCTTCAAAACCCATTCGGTGTTTATGACCTGACATTCTTGGAATGGGAACAGAAAAAAGAAATTATGAGAAACAATAAAATATATATTTGTTCACAAAAATCAAAGAAACAGAAAAAAGATATGATTTTTGAATTAATATTTAAAAAGAAGAGATTCTCCATGTATTCCATATACAGAACTAATACATTAGAATCGGCACAAAAAATGCTTAAATCGATTTCAAATAAATTAAATTCTATTTCTGTTGGAATTGTCTCTAATAAGCCTTTAGTGGTCGCACCTATTCTTAAAGAAGTAGTGAAATCAATATTAACTCATCCGAAATGGAGTATCGCTCACATCGCAGCCAAGACTGGTCTGGAACAATTGTTTCTTAAAAAAGATGAGAAAATAATGTCTGATTTGAATACTCAGTGTGAACCTGACTTATCAACGCCTTTACATCTTAGTATAGACTCGAATCGAGTCAATACAACTAAAGCTATCCTATCATTGAAACCAAAATTGGATTTAAGGGATAAGTTTGGAAATACTGCCTACCATTTGGCTGCGATGTCTCATAAAGATATTCTTCGAGAATTACTTAGTGTTCAAAAGAAAAACAAAACGAGAGAAATGTTAAAACCGATAAACAATAGAAAGTGTACACCAATTCATTTGTGCTGTTATTCACTTAAATACGAAAATTTAATTATTTTAATGGAATTTGGATTAACTCTTCAAATGTTAACTATAACTAAACCCTCGAAAATAATTAAAAAATCAGAACAAAATTCAAAGAATTCCAAGAATTCAAGCGATAGAATCATTAATTTTAAGAGTGAAGACATCGAAGACTTAGATTGTAATGATATGCAATTCGGAGGTACACCACTTCATTGGGTTAGACACAGGAGAGCTCTCGAAAGATTTATTGATATGGGCTTTAATTTAGATGAAAAGAATGCCCTTGGTGAAACACCATTACATACAATGGTTAAGAGATTGAGACTCAAATGTATGATCGGTTTACTTTGTTTTGGGGCTAAAGTCGACCGAAAGAATCAATTGAAAGAAACAGCTCTTCATTTGGCAGTAAAAGTGGCGGACGTCACCTCAACTCAGGCGCTCATCATTTTTGAGGCACAAATTAATTTTGTTAACAAAAACAGAGAAACGGTTCGACATATCGCTGCTCAGACCGAACATCCGGACCATCATTTGGTTCTTTATTTGTTGTCAGCGATCGGAGCCCAGAGATGTTCTAAAGAGATGTCAAATTGTAAGAATGGCTGCGCATATAATGGAGACTATGAGGGAAAAGCATACTATCGATGGCCTAAATATGATAACGAAACGCTGTATAAGAAAGTATTACTCGAGGCTGTGGTCAAAGAAGCGCTTAAAAATAAATACGAAACAAATGAAAAGTCGAAAAAAGTGAAAATGTTGTGTTTGGACGGTATGTATGCCTTTCCTTTAACTTATGTTTATCTGTGACTAAATCTAAAATACATTGAATGTAAAGGTGGAGGTATTCGTGGACTCATTACTCTTCAAATATTGATTGAATTAGATAAACAAATGAAAGACACCTCTATTAGTGATATATTTCAGTGGATCGCAGGAACGAGCACTGGATCTATACTCGCTTTTCTCATATCTACCGGAAGACATTTAAGTGATATTAAAAGAATATATTTTAGATTCAAAGACAAAATACTCGTCGGTCCGCGTCCTTACAATTCAACGCATTTCGAAAACTTATTGAAGGATGAATTCGGAGATAAGACAACAATGGCTGAAGTCAAGACTAAACACAACAGACATTTGATTATAAATGCGGTACTAATCGACAGAATTCCGGCAAAACTTCATGTCTTCAGAAGTTATGAATCACCTGAAGAAGTGTTGGGTTTACCTGAAGTACTTCCAGGATTTAAAAAATATCCGGGTCATAAGGAACAAATTGCATGGAAGGCTTGTAGAGCGTCGGGGGCGGCGCCCACTTATTTTAGAGCGAGCGGTCCTTT
The DNA here is from genome assembly GCA_034695785.1 of Galumna obvia. Lineage (NCBI taxonomy): Eukaryota > Metazoa > Arthropoda > Arachnida > Sarcoptiformes > Galumnidae > Galumna > Galumna obvia. The sequence goes on from JAQFZM010000248.1 coordinate 2,386, forward strand.
TCTTGACGGCGGACTTATTGCCAATAATCCCACTTTGGATGCATTGACTGAATTCTATTTATACAACAATTCTCTTAAAGCTGTCGGAAGAGCTGAAGAAACAACTAATTTGGAGTTAGTTATGTCATTAGGAACCGGCAAATTCCCGACCACTCCTACAGAACCAATTGATATCATCAAAATTAAGTCTTTAAACCCCAGAGAAATTCATAGAAACACAATGTATATCAAACAAATGGGAAACTTATTGTTAAACCAGGTCTGTGCAACTGAAGGATATGTTGTGGACAGGTATCGATCAAAATGTTTATTTGTAAGTAATGTTTGTTGTAATGTAGAGCCCAATCGTTTTGTTGCGCCACAAAAACTCCATATTTTCGATTAAATCCAAATTTGTCTGAAGTCATATCTTTAGATGAAACGAGTGATGTCGAGATATGTAACGCTATGTGGGAAACAAAAGCCTATATGTATGCTATGAAAGATGAGATCTCAAATCTTATTGATTTATTATCGCCCGAATCATACAAACAGAGGAAAACTCCAGATATGAGTATAACTATTGATTTAAACAAAAATGAAATTCAAATTATAACCAAAAATAGCGAAATAAATGAAACGATTTATATTTAATATAAATATATATAAATTATATTTATTAAAGAATAATATATTGAATTCTTATGATTTTCTTATGTATTTCTAATTAAAAATAGTAAAATTGACTCTAAGTTATCAATAATTGACTTTTGGTTTCTATTTTGGTTTTGAGTTCATAGCAATCATAGCAACCAATTATTCATTTGTTTAATAATTATATAAATTCATGTCTTAAACTTTTCTAAAAATGGAAGAAATAAAGTTTATAATTAACGAAATAAATAAATCTCCGTTTAATAGAGGGTTAAATGTTGTCAGTTATGATACTCTAAGAGGCGAACAAAGAATAGATATTCTTCTTCAGGTTTTTGATGAAATCGATTCATCGGTTGGTTTTCTTAGAAATTCTGCTGAACTTATATTTCGTTAATTTTTAATTTATTTTATTTAGTTTCGAAGCGAAACATTAAAAGGTTCGGAACCGGAAGAAGTTGTTTCTACTATTTTAGAAACTCTAAGAATAATGAAATACATTCCTCCCAATGATATCAATCCGTAAGATATGATAATTGATTTTAAATAATAATTCCTTTTTATATGACATTCAGAAGTGAATTTCGGTCGGCTCTCATTTTAGGGGACAGGAATTTAATAACTCATATATTGAGTTGGCTCTTGCATAGATTGCCAGCACTGAAAAAGAGAGCTTATCTTTCAAAGTTCCTTGTTAAAATAGAATTATCTCCTGAAGTTGAAGGCGATCACGACGTACTCATTATTTATCAACAGGTATTCCATCGTTCACTTAAACTGACTCTTATAATATAATCAATTATTAAATCAATCCATAGTATCAGCGAATGATCGATGAGTTTAAGACAATTCATAACACTTATGAAAATCTAAAGAAGAGTATCAGTTCTGTTCATGAAATCCAAAAGGATGTGAAGTCAATGGAAGAAGAGAGGGAACAAATTACTAATAAACTCAATAATATTAAAAGAAGAGTTGATGTCAAAAGTCATTTGGAATTCTTTAATTTAGTCAAAGAATACAGAGAAGAGAAGAATCAAAATGAAAGAATTGTAAATCAATTACAAGAACAGGACAACCAATTGGAACAAATCGACAGTAAATTTAAAAGACTCGAACAACAATTAAAAGAAACGAAAACAAACTTTCAAACCGGAAGTTCACCACAAGATCTCATCGATAAACTCAACGAAGAGGTCAGAATTAAACAACATTTGATCGATGAAGTACTGCCCTCAGAGTTGGAACAACTGAAACGATATGTTGAAGACATTGAAAATATTGAGTCTCAGCCCGAGAAAAGTGATGAATACTTATCGAAATTAAATCAAAGAATTCAGAGTTTGAACCGAGAAATCAATACAATTGTTGAAAACCGAATGTTAAACAACGACCCGATGGCAGACAAAATGGCTCTTTTCAGACAAAATGTAAGCTTTTTATGAGTAAAGAAAAATTGATTTTCTTTTGTTTTAAGGCCGCAGTCGTTGCAAAGAAAAGAGAGACAACCGCTCAAAGTCTTAAAGGTATTGAATCAGAATTCAATCAATTAGAGACAATTCTTAAAGAAAAACGAAATGGATTTAAAGATGGAGACCAACCTCTTAAGGGTCAGGCGGTAAGTATTGTACCACTCATTACACTTATATTAAAGATTTAATATTTGATTAAAAGCTCAAACAATTCATAAATAATTTGCGCGAAAAGAGTAATGATTTTAAAATTAAGAGAAACGAATTGACAGAAATCAGAACTGAAATAACCATAAATCAAAACACTTTAGATATTCTTAAGAATAACGACAAAGAGATAACTCAAGTGTTGATAGCATTAGAAGACCAAAAGGGAATCAGTGGTTACTTTTCAATGCAAGAGAAGTGTTTGAATAAAGTTAATGACGACAACAAAATGCAGTCCAGAGAAGAATTGAATGATATTTTAAAGCGACTCAACGATCAAATCAATGAAAAAAAGGCAGTACTCGCGCCGATCATCAAAGACTTGAGACCTATGAGACAGGAATGTCAAGACCTTCAATTAGAATATCAACAGAGAGAACAGACATATCAGTCCTGTGCCGCCGGACTCGAGACTAATATTACAAAAATTGAAAAAGAAATCATTGAATTGAATAAACAAATCGATTCAATTGAATCCAACAAATTTATGTTTGAGTGTCAGTTAGAAGTAATGACAGCAAAACAGGAACTCTTGGATAATGAGGTTAAATACGTTGTCTCTACAGAACCTGAAGAAAAGCAAAACTCAATTCTGTAAGTATTAATGAATTTTAATTAAAATTTAACTAAATTTTAATCTAAAATAAAAGGACTAAAATGCAAAACGAATTGAATTTCCAACAAATTGAAATCGAAAGACTTAAACAACAACTCAAACATTTTAAGAATAACGAAGAAAAGAATAGAAAACAAATGAAAATGTGGTCAGACTTAAAGGCATTACTTGAAGTCAAACAAAACTGTTTTAAACAACAAATGGAAAACTATGCCATCAATGAAACTACAATCAATAGTAGACCCGACCATTTGGTCCTTTGAATCAATCAATTAATTAAAACACTTATGATATTAATTAACCATTTATTAATGAAATGTAATAATCAATAAAAAATTCTTAAAATTATTGAATGAATTATTAAATTGAATTATAAATTAAAAAAAATGTGTCATTTATTAAGTGTTTGACATTTTGGAACTCATAATTTTACCGAAACCTCCTCTTCCATCGTCATAATCAGTTCTGTATTCATCCCTAACCTGTCCCCCACTCTTACCCCTCCCAAATTGTCTGCCCTCAATAAAGCCGGCGTCCCAATCAGTCCTAATAATTCTGTCGTCGAGTCGCGTCCCGTTTACAAAACGCATTGCATTCATAGCGTCGTCTCTTTCATTGAATTCAACGAAACAGAAACCGCACGGAGTCTTCATATTACGGTCCAAACCAATTATCACTCGATTTATTTGACCACATTTTCCAAACAATTCATAGATCTGTTCTTCGCGGGTATAAAACGATAGATTCCCGACATATAAAGTGACCGAATCCTTCAGTTTCTTTTCCTGTTCTTCACGACTGCCCTAAACACCATAATTGGTGTCATTTTAGTGGTAATAATAATCATCCCTTACTTTAAACTGTTGGTCGCGATAAGAACTAAGATCTTCGTCTTTGCTTCGCCTGAAATAACGGGCCATTTGACCGATTGATTCAATAATTATTTTAAAGATATAAATCAAAACAAATAAATTTATTAACAAATCAGCGCTCTTTTTGGGCGGAGTCTCCAATATTTCACTGAAATATCATTTCTAGAACTCACAGTTTATGAGTAAAAATATTTACAAATTATAAACATATAATAAATTAGTTTTAAATAATTTAATCACTAATAAAATTGGGGTTCAATTTGTTTACTAAAATATAAATTAATTTTAATTATATTATAAATTAAAATTAATTTGATATAAGAGTTAATACATTTATTGAATACGTTGTTTGTGAATGGGTTAAGACATGCCTTTATTGCCTCAATTTTAAATCATTTCAAAACATTTAAATTTTCTTTGAGTCAATCGTTTGAAGTCATTCAGTGACTGAATATTAATTTTATTGTTTTAATAATCATTTTTTTCTGTCATTACTTTTTGATTGACACTAAACATATTTAATCATTGATTAAACGAAACAAATCACACAAATGGGTGATAACATAGATGAGGATGAAATTAAGTATCTGTCGTCGAGTTCTGTTGTCAACAGATATGGTGGCGAAGATCTTTGCGAAAGGGCTAACATTTGTCGACGTAATGGATATCATGAGATATCAGTTCCTCTCAATGACTACAACGAGGGTTATATTGAAAGGATGTCAGAAAAAGAACAAAAACAACAGATGCTGAGTGACTATGAGGTCGAAACTATGGTTATGTCAGTCTTCGAGAGGGATAACGCATCTGATTATTCAAATCATTCATCAGAACATAAATTAGATGAGGAGGACATCGAAGAATTGTTTGCACAAACAGATATTCCCACCGATTGGACACCAAATGTGTTGTCAAAACCCAAAGAAGAGTTCGTCACATATTCTTCGAGTTTGTATTAATTTTTAATTTTTATAATTAATTAATTTTTTATTATTTAGTTTTGGATAGTTTTGAGGAATCGATGTTTTCATACATTACTTTCGAACAAATAAAAGTCAATGCATACGATTCCGTCCAAAAGGCCTTTCCTTTCAAACAGTCATTTCTAAATCGTCTCAAAACACTTGAATGTAAAGACGTTAAACTTGAGCTCTATTTGTGGTCAGCGATTCTTAAACAGATAAGCATTACATGCATTTCTGGACCAAAAACGGGGAAAACCACTTCTTATTTAATTCCACTTATATATTGGTTCGACTGTATTAAAGATCCCGAAGAAGAGATAAGTATTGGAGCCATTATTATATGCAGTTCTGTTCAACAGTCGTATACAATCGCACAAATGGCTAAACAATGGAGAGATCCAAAGGTTAAATCAATGGAACAGACCATTAAAATTATTTCAATGAACAGTACAAACGAAAAAAGACAAATGACTTCGCTTTTGAACGGCTGTGATATTCTGGTCACAACTCCTAAACCATTATTGAGAGCCATTGAATCTTCTGTGAGTTTCAATGTTTTGTTTTTAGAATTATATTAATTAATGTAATAAACAGTTGATTGACTGCTCCAAAACCAAAACACTAATCATAGACGACGCCGACATAAATCTTGAGCTCAACAAAGAAGTTATTTACGATATTTATCTGAATTACGCAAAAATGAAGTATTAAAGTCTCAAATATTAAGTTTTCATTTTTAAACTTAAAATTTTCAATAATTTTTTAGGAAAAATAATAAACGTTTTATTCAGAAGAACGGAAAGGTTTCAAATCCGATGGCTTTTCAGACAATGATTTTTGCACAAAAGTGGACAAAAGAAGTTCGTCACTTCTGCCAAGAAGTACAACACAACCCAACTATTGTTTTCGGTTCGTTTTATGAGACTTCAATTGCTTTTAAAGTGGAACCAAATGTTAGAGTCATTGATGACGAAGAAAAAAGAGATCCAATTATTGAATCTTTGATTAGAGATAATATCAAACAAAAGAGAATAGCAATGGTTTTTAGAAATGAAAACGAAATCATTTTTATTGAACAACAACTCAAAAGAATGTTTGAATCAATTGATAAATCAAAACATTTCAAAGTTTATTCGGTTACTCACAAAACGCCTCATTACGATTTGGATCAAATACGGGAAAAGTGGAATCACTCCGGGGGTCTTCTTCTAATCAATGACGAGGCCATCAAAATTGTTGGCAATTTTCAAAAGTGTTATTCTCTTTTACACTACAAACTTCCCAATTATTTTTCCATTACTTTTGGGGATCGATTCCGTCTTATGACTAAACAATTCAAAAAGTCTAAGAGTCCATTAGATATCGGAAAAATGCCAAAACTTTTTAATTATATGGTAATCAGTCCTTCAGACAATCATATTACGGACCAACTGATTGCTTATCTGACACGACTCGAAGTCTCGATTCCAAAGAAATTATTGGAGTTCTCTAATTATTATAATCGATCGCTTTGTAATAATTTTTGTTCGTTTGGTTACTGTCCATTCGCTCCCCTCTACTGTTCCGATAGACATGAATTTAATAAATTGGATGTTCCAAACCCTGAACTCCCATTTAATGGAGAGATTAAAATTACATTGACTTATGTGATGGGCGCCAATCAATTCTATTTTCGATTACAAGAGTTTCGTAATGAAGACAATACTTCAGGTCAATGGCGTAAAATGAATATCATTTATGAAGATATCAAATCTGAATTAAATGCTTTGAAAGACATGCCTTTTAATACAGTCAAAGAGATTTGTGACCAACAAATCTATGGAATTTCTATTCGTGGAGAAGTTCTTAGAGTTCGCGTCACGCGATGTCTCGCCATTGAAGAGCTTAAATTTTATGAAGAATACGATCCAAACGATAAAACTCTCAAAATTGAGTTATTTTGTATTGATTTCGGACATAAATTGCGGTCCCGTTTAAGACAACTCTTTGAATTGCCTCAAAAATTACAGGATTTTCCGCCGTTTGCTTTTAAAGGGTATTTGTTTGGTATAAAACCGATCGACAATGAGATCGAATGGGACTTCAGATCCACTCAAAAGTTTTATGAATTGGTTGACAACTTTCGCGTCACTCAAATCACTGCATGGATTCTCAAACAAATCGACGGAACCTTTTGGTTGAATAAAATGAATGTCGAAAATAAATTAAAGAACGCAAAACTAAAAGTCTCATTAAATCCAATTAAGTTTATGATTGAAAAGAAAATCGTTGAACAAAATACGAAAAAAGTTCCAGAATTTAATACAGACTACAACCGAATTGTTAACATTTGGCATAATTACCGCTTAAACACTACTGTCTATAATTCATATTTAATTGATTTTTCCACTTATGTTGTGGTGACTGACTTCGTGTCACTCAATGAGTTCTATATTATGCACGAAAGTCGAGTCAAAAGACTTCAAGAATTGGAAAACAAATGGCTCTCATTATTACCTAATTTGGAAACACTCAAAGAAATATCCGAAAACCAAATTTGTTTCTATAAGGGAACTGATATCACCACTAAAGAAGTTTATTTGAATCGCGCAAAAGTGGTCTCTAATGATGGCGATAATTATAAGTTGTTTTTAGTTGACCATGGTGAGACTGTCTTAACTGCCAAGACTAATTTATTTAAGATATCATCCCCTCATTTGAATGAACTTCCATTTCAAGCCATAAAAGTTTCACTGTTTGGAGTCAAAGAAGTGGAACCCATAACTTATAATCTTATCTGCGATTTGACTCGAAATGAGAAAAATGATTATCTGATAGCAATCGCACAGAAACTTAACTATGAAAACGGCATTTATTCGATTCGACTCTATGTGGCAGAAGATCCCTATGAAACCCATTTCGTATCCTTAGCTAATACTTTAGTTGACATGGAATTTGCGGAATATGTCGACGGAGAAGAAAATGAAGAATTTGTTATTAATGTGGAGAAAACAATCGATAATATAAACGATGAAATTGAAAGCGAATATATGTTACAATTGGAAGAAGAAATGAAAAATAATTTGGTGATCGACTTCCTTAAGACTACACTCAATGTTAGTGATGAAGATTTTTATCCCAAATCCGTTACAAACGGTGAACATAAAAAACCAGTCAATGAATCGCTCGCATCAAAAACTAGGCGTCGATTGAAAGCTATTTCCGCCAAAAATAATAATATAGTCAACGACGAAGAGTCCGATGAAGAGGAGGACAACCCGTTTGTCAAAAGAGTTGTTCCCAATTCAGGAGACTTTGATTACGATTTCGATGCCTCTAATGTGTTGTCTTATGACCCGAGCGATCACATCGACGACGAATGCGATTTCAGTGACGAAGACGGTATTCTTCTTGAGGAGGAGTTCTCTTAAAACCCTTCTCTCAATGCATTTACTATTTGTGTTCATATATACCAAAATGTGTTCATTCATATTCATATTTACTCTCACTTTCTTTTTTTAATTTTTTTTATAATAATGTTTTAAAAACAAAAAGAAATTAAAATCAAAACTTTTGTCAAAATCCTATTATAAGTTGTTTTTTAAATAAAAATCTTTTTATTTGTAACACTTTTAATGAAGGGCTCATTGTTTATGTTTTGATTTTGTTATCATTGAAATGATTTCAAGTTTTAATCATTGATATTGTTTTGAATCAATTATTTAGTCTTTAAAATCAAGTATTTGATTATCAATTGAAATGTCATCAAATGTAAGCGTAACTGATTTATATCCATTGAGTTCTTCGGTTAAAATTGTGACAACAAATAATTCTTTGGATATAATCAAAGAATCGACTAATGGTTCGCAAATATCTCTTCCACTGATTGGATCCGGTATTTGACTTTTAACTTGTCTTTTCATTTGAATATAATTTAATTTACTCTAAAATTAATAAAATAGAGTTCAATCGTCTACTAATCAGTACTTCTGAGTCTAATTCTGTGGCAAATTTACATCCGATAACAGCGATGACAGGTCTTAATGGGAGCACAACTATTGTCCAAATCGATGCCTTAAATCCCAATCGTTTGACTTTATTTCAAACAAATGATTCAAATATCGGTCAAACATTGTTTACATCAAATATATTCGAAACGAGTGAAGAGTCCACTCATTTTGTATTACAAAGCGATGGTTCGGAGGCCAACAACAGTCAATCGCCGATTAATAATAATATCGATTCTAATCATTCAATCAGTGATAATGAAAACCAAACGAATAAACAATGTTTTAGTGATGGCTCTAAAGGAAATCCCAAGAGATTGACGACACAAATCACTGCTGTTTTGCCCGAAGAAGAGATAACCACTGAATGGAATTCTTTTGACAAAACGAACTCAGATTTTGTCAAAAGCGGTAATTTGTTTGAATGCAAGTATTGTTCGCTTCAATTGAATCGATTACAAGAAATGCGTCGACACTTAAAAGTTCACATCGAAGACAAACCTTACAAATGCTCGGAATGTGACCAAACTTTTAATGTTGAGGTAAATCTTCGACTTCACATCTGTGGCCAACATTTCAAAGCAAACACTGGTTTGAGGCCCACATGTTGTGAATGCAATAAATGTTTCACTCGTTTGGCGAGTCTTAAATCTCATTTAAGTGTTCATCAAATGGAAGAACTCTTATCGTGTAGTTATTGTTCCCAACAGTTCTCAACGCACTTCCATTTGAATAAACATATAAATAGTGATCACACAATCAATACTTCCAAAAGAATGAACTCTAAGTCCATTTCTAAACCAAATATTCCTAAAATTGATTTCATTTGTTCGGTTTGTAATCAAAAGTTTGTTAACAGTTCTTTACTTAAAGAACATCAAAAACTTCATCTAAAGATAAGCTCATCATTAAAACATAAGACATACAAGAAATGGATCGATAGAAGCGATTTTCGTCACAAATGTATTACGTGTGGGAAAGCATTTAAGAAAAATAGTCAACTCATTCGTCACATTCGTATCCATTCGGGAGAAAAGCCTTTCGTTTGTGAGTTTTGTGGCACAGCCTTCAACCAAAAGTCTAGTCTTGATATACATCGGAGTAAACATACGGGCGAAAGAAAACACCAGTGCAAGTTTTGTGGCGTTTTCTTTAACCAATCAGGAAATATGCGAAATCATATTCGCCGACTTCACGCTCCACAGGCAGACACTCCTCCCTCACAACTGTTCAAATGTCCGCACTGTAGTTGTGTTTTCAAACGACTCGGAATACTTAATTGTCATATAAGCCGAAGACATCCCTTAGAGGCCAATAAAACTATTGATTTAAATAATGATAAGATTTTTGACAATCAGTTGGATATACCTCTTATGAGTGGAGACGACAACTTAGGAGACCTCTTAAGTAAAGCACTGGAGAAGAGTGGAGTCAAATCTAATGAAGAGAATGGAAATAAACAAATCGCACAACTGTTCGATCCGGCGACGGGCACTCGACAAACACATATTGTCCGAAGAGTAGGCAAAATAAGTTACCACCAGTGTCTTTACTGCCAAAAAGAATTCAAAAAATCAAGTGATTTGGTCCGACACTATCGGATCCACACTCACGACAAGCCATTCAAGTGTTCCCAATGTTATCGTGCCTTTACTGTAAAGGGAACCCTTTCAGCACATATGAGAACACACGACGGACTCAAACCATTTGTTTGTCAAATTTGTGAAAAATCTTTCTCTACGTCTCAAAGTCTTAAAGTTCATATAAGATTACATACGGGAGCCCTCCCTTATGCCTGTTCTCAATGCGATAAAACATTTCGAACATTAGGACACTTAAAATCACATTCGAGTTCTCATCAAAGACAGAGTCAATCATCAAATAGTCTAAAATCAACGAAAAGTAGTCGACGAGAAATTGATGAAACTTTTCTCTCAAAAATTCAATTGGATGGACCTCTTCTTCTGGTTAGCGATGGATCTGCTCTAAACAATGAACCGATTGATCCGAAAGAAGTGCAAATCGAAGGAATGGACGCCAAAAGAAAACACAAATGTTGTCACTGCGGCAAAACATTCAAAAAAAGCTCACATTTGACTCAACACATCCGTTCACATACTGGAGAAAAACCCTTTCAGTGGTAAGTACTTAAGAGTTTGAGTATACACTATTGTCTGATACTCTTGTAGATACTATTGTCTTAACAAAAGTTCGAATAATATTACATTTGATAACATTTTCAGTTTATTTTTTTATTTGTTTTTATTGTTAAATATTAAAGTTTTTCTATTTTATATTAACTTATAATTGGGTTTAGGTTTTGGTTTTGTTTTGTTAGAAAGGGTTTACGATTACAGTACTAAGAAATACACATTTTGTATAAAATATAATCAAATTGTGTTTACATTTTTCTAAGAATCTAATATTTATTTGATCTTAAATTTAATTAATTGATTGATTTTTGACTTTTATAGTGAAATATGTTTGCAGTGTTTCGTAGCGAAGGGTAGTCTTAAAATTCATTCTCAAATTCATTCGAATCTCAAACCTTTTAAATGCAGTGAATGTGAGTTCGCATTTTCTACCCGAGGTATTCTTCAATTCTTATTAATTGCTAACAATTATTATTAATTATTTATTCATAAATTTAAAGGTTCACTGACTCGGCATATGACTCGACATTCAAATGAACGGCCGTTTATGTGTCCCTATTGTGCGAAGACTTTCAAGTCTAGCCTTAATTGTAAAAAACATATAAAACTTCATCGAACAGAGTTTGCAATTCAACTGTTGAATGAACAAAACCTGACGAACACTAACGATGTCCCCAACGAAGAGACAGAATTAACAGATAATTCAACAAAATGTGTGTCACTTCTTGAGAAGAATAACAATCAGATTTGTATAACAAAAGTGATGGACACAAATAATGAATTTACTGAAACACTTAATGGCCAACAATTAGAAGATTTAGTCATTGAAGAAATCAATATTAAACAAAATGAAGTGACGGTTAACTCACCCATTGCTTCCACTAATGATCTTAGAAGTGAGAATGTATTTCGTCCCTTCCCTTGCAATGTATGCGGCGCTGCATTTAAAAAGTCGTCGCATTTAAAACAGGTTTATATAATAATATCCATTTATTTATATATTTTTATTTAAATTATTTGTCTTTAAAGCACGAAAGAAGACATACCGGAGAGCGACCCTTCAAATGGTTTGTCTTCTAAATTATAAATTAATATCAAAACTATTGATTTGTCTTTTAGTGATATTTGTTTTCGAGAATTTGCAACAAAAGGAGTTCTCAACACTCATCTCAATACTCATTCCTCTTCAAAGAACTATCGGTGCGACATATGTTCGGCCACTTTTGTCACAAATAACTCTTTGAGGCGACACATAAATACTGTTCATACACTTCATTCTTGTCCTCATTGTCTCATAAAATGCAAGAATCGAACATTACTTAAGAAACATTTGGAAAGAGAACATCAAAACTTTAATCTCAATGAAAATCAATTAACAATTAGTCCACCCATTAATGTAATCACTAATCAAATACCAATAGTTTCGACTCAAACCATTGAATCGGGTTTACAGTCGTCTGATATCTGTGTCGATGAGTCCACTAATAAATTAATTTTATTCGAAAGCACTGATCGAAACGATTTTACAAAATTCTCTGAAAAAGATATTAAAAGTCATTCAAATAAATGCGATTTCTGTCCGAAAAGCTTTAAAAAGCCTTCAGATCTTCAAAGACATCGACGGATACACACCGGAGAAAAACCTTTCATTTGTAACATTTGCTCCAAAAGATTTACTGTTAAGTCAACTCTCGATTGTCATTTGATTACACATAAGGGACTCAAGAATTATAAGTGTGATATTTGTGGCGCTCCCTTTGCTACTAATGGCTCTCTTAAAGTTCATACACGACTCCATACCGGTATTCAATTCATTGCACTTCACTTAAGATATTATATGAATTCACATTTAATTTATAACTCTTTAGGTCTGAAACCTTTCGAATGCAATCAATGCGGGGAACGATTCCGAACTTCTGGTCACAGAAAAGCACATTTAGAGAAACACAACAAAAATAAAGTAAAAGACATCTCTCAAAGTGTGACGACTGTCCAAAAAATAATCACTAAATTAAGTCCGACTTCAGAACTTTCAGGTTTTTATTCACTTTATTTGAAACGTTAATCATTTGACTCACAATTTGTTAAACAGAACTCAACCAAAATATAGGGACCGATGTTTTACGAATTGCAGTCACCACTCAAACCACTGAAACTCCTAATCAAACTATAACTACGAATAATACATTTCAAATGGATGGCGCACTCATTTCACAACTTTTCCAATTGGATTCTTCACTGATTCAACAGTTACAAAGTCAGGGCTTTACTATTACTGAAACCGAAAGCTCTGACATCAATAATGAGACTCCGATTACAGCGATTGCGACTCTTTTCTAATATATATTTCAAATACATATTTTTTATTTCATTCAAACAAATGAAGGAAATGTTTATAAAATTATAGTTTATTTTTATGAAAATCATTTACAAATACTGTTTGTATTAATTAATAATTATAATAATAAGTGATAATTACAATAAATAATATATTTTTGTGTGAGTGAAGTCATTTAGGAAACGATTTTATAATATTAATTAATTTTTGAGATCTTTCGATGGCATCGATTGGAATAAATGATTGACAGATAGACTTAATTCGTTTCTCGTTATTATATTCTTCAACTCTTGAAGTAATTTTAAATATGAATGACTTGAAGTGAAGACAAGAAATAAGAGACTGATATTCATTTGGATCGGATTCAAGCATTTCACTCAATTGAGCCGTAGTTTTGCCGATAAGCTTTTCTGCCACTTCTTGAAAGGCTGTGACCCAAATGTCTGCCGTGGAATCAGCGCAACAAAGGGTTAACATTAGTCTCCACTCGAAATCAGTTGAATTCGTACCGCATTTTTCACAAAAATAAAAATCATTTTCTTCTTTCACTTTCTTTTGACAATTCTTTTTTGGACACGACTTATATAAATGTCTTTCGGCGCGAACTGTAGATAAAATGGTGGCCTTACAGTTAGAGTATAGAACTGATCCCTCGGGAATTGACTGAAGATTTATTTGCGATAAATATTTCAATTGTTTGTCGTCAATAGGATTCGATTTACACAATGAAATAATAGTTCCGAGTCTTGTGTTCTCTTTTTCATACCAACCCTTCAACACATGTGAATCGGAAAAGTCGGGATCCAATTCAAGGATAGAATTCTGAACACAACTTAATGTTTTGCCGCGAAAATCGCCAACAATTGCATTCTTTACGGCCAATACCTGTCCTTTGATTCCATTAAAAATGTTGGCCTCTTCTCCCCAAAGAGTGATACGAACCTCATATAAAGTCTTATCGATTAACAGAACTTCACGTTTTTGTAACAGTTTTTGATCTTTTTTTGACTTCACTTGTTTTAATTCTTCGACATTTGTTATGATTCCGATCACATCTACAGAAGAGCCATTATTCTGAGCGGAGAGCTCTCCAATGGGAACAAACTTGAATTGTATCGATGGAAGAATGATTCCATTGACTGGTTCTTCGCAGAGTTCGACTATTGAGTCACTGGTCAGAGATATTTCAAACTCAGACTTCAAATTAGAGTATCTTTTGTCGGCGGGCTTTACCTTCCCTTTGTATATGAGGTAAAGCAAATCCTTTTCAATAAAATCAAAATATTTATCGCATTCATCATTAAAGGCTACGATTCGTATTTGTGAGGACCGGTCTATTGCATCGAAAGTGAATAACTTTCCCTTTTTATCAATTTTTTTACTATTTTTGTGATCGAATTCTTTAATCGGAGACTTAACTGCAATTCTCACATAAATTACAAAAGAAGTGTAAAATTGAGTCAAATCCGCGATTTCGCAGATCTTCGATCTATCGATTGTTGTAATCGTTTTCTCATTGTTTGACAAATTATTTCGGGGCCTATAGTTTGGGTTAAATGAGTTCCTCAATGATATATCAGTGAATGTATCCAAAGTGTCAAATGTGTCCATTGATATATCCATTTGAGAGACCGCTTCCAGTCTTCTATTGATTTCTGACCCTATTTTCGGTTAAATTGTGTTAAACGACAATCTATTAACTATTAAAGTCTTATAATAAATAAATAAATAAATAAAATGCATTCAAACCTTTTTTCAGAGTTTTTATTTGTGAAATAACTAAAAGTGAGACATCGTTTGGAGAGAGAGTCGAAATCCAATACTCTTCTAAACTAATGACCGAAAAGTTTTCTAACAATTTGTTGTCATAAAAAGACTGAATTTGTTCATTGATTTTGAGTACCGCCTGTTTGCAGGTCTCGACGCCATCGAAAAGTATACACCGAATGGAACCCGTCGTCAACGCTTTGGACGCAATTATCTGAACAATAGGTGCAGAGCTCTCGATATCATTCCTCTGTCGCACTTCTTTTCCATTGATTATCCGATTAAGACATCCGACGCTCAGAATTGGATTTGAATTCATTGTTTAATCAATTATTGATTTTAAAAATAATTGTTTCTAAACGAAAACAAAAACAATAATAAAATCAATGATTCAATGACTCAATGCTTATATTTTTGCGCCAAAAGTTGTTTTATTCGAAACTATAATCGATTGAAAGCGTATAAAACGCAACACAAAAACGTATATAAAAGTACTAAAACTTCGTATAGAAATTGTCTTCAAATAAAGCGTTACTTTTCTTACAAAAGTTTGAAAGAATTGGAATTTTATTAAAAAGTGTATTTCACTCATTCTGTGCTCATTCTGTGCTCATTCTGTGCTCATTCATGAACTTTATTGTCATAAACTTTACGCGAAATATCAAAAGTTTAATAAAGATTTTAACTATTAATCATTGAAATCATATTTAAGACAAAGTTTTGTGATTTTAAATTTCAATTTTATTGAAGTTATGTTTAATTCTTAACTATTAATAGTATTAATACTTATAAATAGTTTTATTACAATAAAAATATTATTAATTTATAAGAAAAGTGTTTTCATTTAATTCTATTTAAACTTGAATTCAAAAGTAAACCATTGTTTGATGCCATAACTCAAAGTTATGATCACATCTCAAGAGATAAACTAATGGTAAGTTTATTGACAAATGAAGTGACAATTAGTTAATAGAGTTAATCAATCGAAGCATTTTGTATGACATGAATACAACTGATTATCTTCTGTAGAGTAGGGCTCAGAATAAATATTGTCATGTCTTTCGTCATCTATGATATGTTGAGAACTTGTGTCCAAATCTATGGGTTCGCTATAAGTATGTATTATCGATGTTTTGGTTCCCGTATTCAACAAAAGACGGGATGAAAATTGTGTCTCTACTGAAGATTCTTCAGATCCATAAAAAGAAGTGTTTGTTGAGGAATAACGCCTTCTTTTTCCGTAATTCTTGTGTTTGATTTGTATTATAGAGAAATCGTTGACCGGAACTGAAGTCATATGACTTCTGTTAGAAATTCTTGAGTTTAAAGAATTGATTTTTCTTTTTAAATATCGAATTATTGTTAAGATTATTAAAATCAAAGAAGTAGTGGTTATGGCAGCGATCGATGAGATAATAATTAATGAATTTATTGTTAAATTCGATGCTTTCAGTGAATTGTTTTCTTTTGGTAGACTTTTATGGTTTTGACACAAAATATTCAAATCAGAGACGGCTTTACTATTATTGACATCAATTTTGTGAACCCAAACACTTTGAATTCCACAAATTCTTTCGTAAACTAAAGAATTATTGCAATGAATTTCAATTTCTGAGAGATATTTAAGATTTTGTTCCCTCTTTTTCACAATAAATCCCTTTATTTCTGGATTTTCATTCATATTAATAGAATTGCACTCAATTTGTAGACATTTTAATTCATAATTAGATAAATGACTCCACATTCCTATGGAAAGACACTTGACTTCATAGTTAAATGATGTTTTAAAACCAGTATTGCAGTGAAGAATAGCATTACTCCCGATATTAAGTCCATCAGTAAAAGTGAATCTTCCGTTTTCGTCCTCTAATTTGATACAACCCTTTGATTTGTTTTTGGTTTCATTTTTAATGAATTTAGTGTTTGATTTTCTCGTCTTATTTCTTGAGTTATAATTAGGATTAACACATGTCGGAGATATACCCGACCAGAGACCTGTCGATTCACATTTGATATCTTTGACCCCCAAAAGGATATAATTGTGATTACATTGAAATTCTGCCATCAATTGATTGTTACTGAATTGTGTCCGAACATTCCCGTTATGGGGAATATCAGGAGAACCGCATTTTAAAGTACTTTTTGTGTCATTAAAGACATCGATTTGACACAAATCAAAGTTTAATAAGTTTTTGGCGTAATTTAATTGAATAGTATTGCCTGAAATGACTCCATTAGACAAATGAATGTATTTCTCAATATTTTTATCCGAATTATTTCTTTTGATTTTTGGAATTTCATAAAACCGTTTCTCTAATAGAGAGCCAACAAAAAGATTGTAATCATCAGAACTAATGTTTTCTGAGTTATTCTGATTCTTAATAAATGTTAAACCAATTGCTTTGAAGTGTAGTTCCTCTTTAAATACAATTTCAAATGAATGATACAAATTGTCTTCAAATGAACTTAAATTAAAACATGTATTGATATCGCCATCAATTGCTTTGATAATATCTTTTCTATAATTAAACTTTAGATCAAAACGTGAATAATCGAGTAAACTTGCGATGGAGGCTGACTCAACACATTGTGGAACTTTATTGTCCCAGGTACCTTTGGGAAAGCACTGCCTTTTCTCATAACCAAAAAGCAATGAATTAGAATCACAAAAGTAGTGAACAATAGTTCCCGGAGTGTAATATCCTTTTGAAGTCCAATTCTCATTAGAAATATATTCAATACGACCGTTGTTGGGCACTCCCGGCTCACCACAAGGAGTCCCAACAAACAACTTATACAATACAATCAATTGAATTACAACTATAATAAGATTTGTTTTAAAATCCATTACTTTAATCGTTTATTTAATATAATAATTCATAAAAGCTTTGAAGTGTTTTTGCATAATATGTGACTCCTAGTAATGTAACCAATAATATAAGCAATAATATAACGTTAAGCAAAGTTACTTAAATTGAATCCCAAAGTTATACTCTCTTTGGAACTCAATTATACATTTGTTTATAAGGAAATGCATCGACGATAAGATCTTTTGGTAAACGTCTCCTCTATTTCTCATTTCAGAGGAAATAAAGACTGAAACAGAAATGCATTCATCACTTGTTTTAATGAAATCTTTTATAGTTTTGGACGAAAAATCTTTGCAGAACTTTAATACTGAATCGATTGAATTTATGATCACTACTTTCCTTATAATCAGAACATTTGGTTATTACAAATTCGTGGCATCTCTTATGCACAACACACGTGCAGTCCTCACATTTATATCCCGGTTTTCCTAAACCCCAAATTAATTCTGGACAGTGAGAGCATAACGTCGGCTCTTCAACTATTGTAGCCATAAATTTGTGACCATTGATCTGATGAACGCGACGTCTGATCGCTCCTCTGCGTTGACTCAATCCCTGACGTTCTTTAAATAGTTTCGGTTCTTTTTGAGAGGACATACTTTGAGTATCATTTCTTAATTCAATGGAAACGTGTAATCGACCGCTCGGTTCCAAATCAATCTTAAATTAAAACATTTGAATCAAATATAAAAACTGAGAGAAATTACCCAAAAGTCTGAGTTATGGGTTCCCTCTTGAATCGCGTCTTTCATGAGGTCATCGAAAGCAATACTACAATTGGCGACGAACTCAGAGGAAGGAATAGCGGTCTCATCGAATACAGTTAATAACAGATTTTGGGCGTCTTTTACATCACTGGAAAAGCATTCGTTCCAAAGAGGTTTAAAAGTGGACTCTTTTGTAGACGACCTGTCAATTAGTATGTCGTCGACCACAATGTTTACGTAGGGATCAATTAGTATCTGTTGTCCATCTTTTGACACATTTTTTGCGACCAAAGCATTCAATTTGTGGCGAACCTTCAAATATAAACATTTTATTAATTTAATGTCAATTATTATATAATTGTCGATTAAT
This sequence comes from Galumna obvia, assembly GCA_034695785.1. NCBI lineage: Eukaryota > Metazoa > Arthropoda > Arachnida > Sarcoptiformes > Galumnidae > Galumna > Galumna obvia. Next base: position 21,342 of record JAQFZM010000248.1, read on the forward strand.
TACAGAGAATTGATTTGGTTTGAGGTCATGTCCTTCAATAATGAGGAGACGAACACTTCCAGTGAACGGCATTTCTATTGATTTCAATCGTGTTTTCACTCAAATGTCATTCGTTTACAAATAATAACTTAAATCAAAACAATTATTAGAATTAAGACAACATTTGATCAAAAAAATAAATATTTGTGTTTATTGGACCAAACGAGTGATTGTGGCCATACTTTGACCCAAACGGACATCACTGACCCCAATAGACGATCAGTAGTCAGTGTTGTCATCACTGAATATCAATTAATAACAATTAGATAACAATTCGATAACTTTATATATATGTCAATAGATTTTAGAATCTTTTTTTAATAATTAAAGAATAGTTTGATTATTCTGTGATAGAATCAATTGAATGTACTCTTGTTTACCCTTAAAAACCCTTTCAAAAGCTATAAAAGTTTCATTTGTTGTCATTTATTAAGATTTATGTCATTCTTACCACAAATGCTGTCATATTTGAAATAAAACTTATTATTCATTTTATATAATTAATGAATTCATTGTTATTAATATATTATAAAACTAATTACTTTTAAGTCAACTTAAAGTTAAAGTTTTATTAAATAATTACAAATTCAATCGATTACATGATTTATATGACAAATGAATAATAAGTTTCACTTAAATAATAGACAACATTTGTGGCAAATATGACGCAAATCGTAGTTTACTTTTGATCTTTAGAAGTGAAAGGATTTCGAAATGATTGTCTCCCTATATATAACAGTAGTGTTACCACTAACTTACCAGACTTACATAATTTATTTGATTTGAGAAAAGACTACTTGCTTAATTTAATCATGTAAATAGAAATGCTTATTTGAAAATATAAATATCGGTTTAAAATTTCTAATTTTCCTAATATTTACTTGATTTGAACAAAACATTATGCTAATACTAATTCTAGATAATTGTTTCTAGATATTGAAGTTGGTAACACTAGATAGTAATCCTATTTTTATATTTATCCATTAATTTTTATTATATAATTATTGTATACATTATTGTATTATACAATTTGTTTATATAAGAATGTATTGGTTGACATTGAAAGAGTGTAATTTGTGTGTTTGGCTCAATTTATCCTTTATCTCAACTAATTTTATATATAGGATTAAAATTTAGTTTAAGAATAAAGAGCTACTTTTTAAGGCACTTTTAAGGCACTTTTGAGGCACTTTTGAGGCACTTTTATTTTCAATCTCAAATAATATTACTAATTTCATTTGAAAATTGAGCTCTCTACTAATCATTGATATATAAAATATTTCACCTTTCCTATTGGTTATATTGACAATATTTTATCTGATTTTCAACTGAAAAGAACTAAACAAAATATATGTCACAATTCACTGAATGTAGTTTCATATGCTATCAATTAAAGGTTACATTACTTTGAGACTCAAAGTTTCAGTTATATTGAGTTATGGTTTTATAATAAAACTTTTATTGAATTTATGAACACTTCATAGAAAAGATGCAATAAAAAGTTCACCTCTTCTTAATTTTTGAATAAGGCTAATATAAGGTCAATATAAGGTCAATATACATATTTGTCTCGAATTCTGGACCTAAAATAGATTAATATTTGAGATAAAAATTCAAAATTTAATGAATACATGTTTTCAAATATATGTATTAAAAAAGAATAGTCATCTCTGGCCATATTATTGTTGTAAATATGCAGAGTTTGTCTAATAAAATGTTCTAGTTCAAATTGTTTTATTCATCACTTTATGAATGCCTTCAATGTTAATACTATAAAATTTATACTATAAATAGATTTTGTGAAATAATTTGAGTGATTTTGCGAACAATATATTATTGAATGGAAAATAATAATTATTATTATCTTTGAATCCATTAAATTGTATCCCAAAGTCTACATTAAGTTTACAAAAGTCTATGAAAGTGAAGGAAATCTTTAGATAAGATCTTTAAGTAAAGGTCTCATCTATTTCTGACTCATTTCAAAGGAAATAAAGATTAAAACTTAAGTTATGTCTTGTTTTTACAAAACTTGTAATTTAACCCAAACTCTATTATTTTATTTATAATAAATAATCGAATAAAAAACATTTGTTGGTAAAACTCTTTTTAATTATTATTAAATATTTTCCAAATGAAGTGTTTTTTGGAATTAGAGATAATATTTGTGTTCACCACAAAAACTACATAAATGTGCAGAATTTTATCAATGAATTGCAAGTTTCCTATAAACTAGGATATTGTTCCCTTTTTAGAGAATTAAACTACAATTTAATCGATTTTAAATTAAATAAAAATTTTAATTTTTGAGTTATTAGTGATTAACAGAAAAATTGTTTGAAATGAATAATAGGTTTCGAGTAATAAGTGTCGCGGTTAGTGTCGCGGTTAGTGTCGCGAGACTTCAATTTTTCGAACATTTATTCATTCATTTATTCGTTAAATATTTTCCAAATAAAAGACAAATTAATTGATTTCAATAACAGTTGACAGTTATTAAGAGTAAAATGACAGCAAACAATTTAAGAATAGAAGATAAGCCAAATTTAGTAAATGGCGACCATTTAAGCCTATTATCAATTGCCAGTACTTTACGTCGCGGTTCTCCCACTGAAGAAGACATCTCTCAATTAAGTACAAACAAAAGCGCAGACGAAGAGACACTAAATTTGAATATCGATGAGACACTCGAAAGAATGTCTCATTTGTCGCTTAAGAATAAAAGTGAAGCCCTTTCATCGATTGGCAATAAATTCGCAAATTGTGGTCACTATTCAGAAGCGATTCGATACTATAGTAAAGCGATTTCTCTTTACGACGAAGACTATAGACTCTATTGTAACCGTTCTTTTTGTTATGAAAAACTCTTGAAATTTGAAGACTCTTTGGCCGACGCTTTACGTTCAGTTATACTTATGCCGACCCGACCGAAACCATACTTCCGTCAGGGAAAGGCTTTAATTGGACTCAAACGATATTTAGACGCAGAGAAAGCGTTTAATAAAATTCTTCAAATTAATGCCAACTGTGAGGACACTAAGAAAGAACTTCTCAAAACCAGATATCTCGCACTCAGAGATCACGGACTCAATGTTGAAGAGGCATCGGTTGCGGCCATCAATCATAACTGCATTAAAGAAGCCATAGAAGCAGTAGGTCTTAAACAAAGCTCTAACACTCGATCAGAGGGCGATATCCACACAAATTATGATTATTTAAATGATTTGAAGCCTTTATTCAAAAGTCACGACACAAACAGCGATCGACACAAACAGTTTCTGACAGCGAAACCAATCAATGGATTCAACTCATCATTTAATGGTTTCCAACGTTTACCACAAAAGCGGTCTCAAAGTCGGCCCCCAATAAGAGTCAATCAATACGTGAACTCAAATCAAATAAATGTTTCAAACGGTTTCGTAACAAAACCTCTTCATAATAGAAGTAATTCTGTGGACAATATATTTCGATACAAAAAGAACGAACAGATGTTTCAGAGATCAGACGTTAAGAGATTCAGAGAATATCGTTTACCGAAGAATTTATTCGGATATAAAGGTCTTTGGATCGGAAACGTTTCTCCAAATTGTAAAGTGACTCAATTGCGAAATATCTTCAGTCGTTTCGGACCCGTAGACTACGTCAATGTTGTGTCCCAATCATTCTGTGCTTTTGTTAATTACCAAAACCCAAATTCTCCCCGAATAGCGATCGCCAATCTTTACGGACAGACTATTGGAGGCGTCAGTAATGGTGAGCGTCCGCTCGTCTTTCGATTCATTCCATCGAATGATCAAAAAGATTTACATTTTATGCGTCCCTATCAGCCAAAGGGCACTAATGAATGCTATTTCTGGCGAACCACTGGTTGTAAAGACTGGAACTGTCCTCTCATCCATTATACTATCTGTAGAGGTATAGACTTCCAGCCCTGGATGAAAAACAAATACAAAAAATTCTAAACTTATCATCACTTCTATTATTATAACATTTAATTAATTTATTTATTTTGAATCGAATTTATTATCCATTAATTAATGGAATGCTTTTTATAATATTTATTAAATTATAAAATTTAATTAAATTCTTTAAAAAAATGAAGATTACTCTCAAATTTGAGTTTCTTTTTGAATGCAATATTTGAAAACAGAGTTAAATCATTGAAATCGAAATTATTATTAGATTAGAATTAAAGCAAAAAAAATTCATAACAAATAATTTCAAAATAGTTTTAGAACTGAAAATCTTTAATCATTTTTTGAATTTGTGTGGTCTGAGTGTTTCGGTCGAGAAATGAGACCAAAGTTTCGTAAGCGATACACACTTTATATGAATGAAGTTTTTCTATTGTCGATGAATTGCATTTTGAGTTAAACAAAATTGTGGCCATAATTTTTTGAAAGAGATTTGCATGGCTATTCAAACTATATAATAGTATTGATATCATTGACACTATGGGTGCAGATATTGTCTTCTCTTTACCCGTCAAAACAGTGAATAGTAGTAAAGTCGAGGGCAAATTTGTTTGGATCAGACGTTTTAATTCAGGAATACTAACACTTTCTAAAGAGTTCGATAGTTTTGCCACTTGTGTTCCCGCAGACAAACATTCCCGCCAAACAAATCGGGCCACTTCTCTGATGGCCACACTTTGAGTGATCTCATCGTTTAACATCGCTCTCATCACACCTTCGTAGTAATGGTTGAAAACTGAGGAAACAATTTGTTTATCGGTTTGACTCTTCATTTCATTCAAAATCGAATCCGTTTTACATTCATTTTGAGAATTTGTGGACTCATTTTCACAATTATTTTCTGTTTTCATCTTTTTGTTGACATTTGAAGTATTATCTAATTTTGAATTAACGTTAGATTTCATCTCTTTTTGATTATCACTCGATTGGCTGTTTTCTTCACAAATTTCTTCACAAAAGTTATCGTCCGTTGATTTTCTTCTATTTGATTTCGTCTTCAATTGATTTTCAGTCTTTGATTTCATTGCGACTAAACATTAAAAGTTTAAATCAAATTATTTTTAAAAAATGATTTAAAATGAATTACCATTACTTTCATTGAATTCTTCGTTGAGTTGAGATTCGGGAATAACTAAACCTATTTTTCAAAATATATTTAATAAATATTCAATAAAAAAAAGAGGTGACAAACCTTGAATTGTAATCATTTGCTCTCTATTCTGTTCCCTATTCTGTTCACTATTCTGTTCCCTATTCTGTTCACTATTCTGTTCCCTATTCTGTTCATTATTCTGTTCACTATTCTCTTCAATATCTGAGTCATTATCAACACTAAGAGAGTGAAGAAGTCGATAGAGAGGACAGTCTTTGTATTGATTGTAAAATTGTTGCAAATGTTGGAACTTCTTATAAATGTTATCAATCATTCGCTCACATTTACGACAACACCATTTGGCAGACATCGACCCAATCAAGTCTTCGGAACATTTTGTGAGATCGCATTGTCTTCTCTTCGCTCCACTTTCGAAGAGTGACATAAAGTCGTAGATCTGTTTAACCACTTGTGATGTCGGGTCGTTTCGCAAAGAGTTTTCTAAATGAAACAAAAGTCTTCTTCGGCCCAAATTAGTGCTGATGTCGTCCTTACAAATGGCACAAACAGACATCACTCGCACTTTATTTGTCGACAATTGTTGTGCTGTCGTTGCCATCAATTTAGTCGAATCTGACATTTATAGTCTCTTCAAATAATCAAAAATAATGAGATAATCAAAATACAGTCAAGACTTGCGTTTAGTTAACTTTTATATAACGTTACGCTCATGAAAGTTATCAAAACCTTGTTTTTTTGTTAATGATTTTCAAAAGACAAAACTTTACAATAAAAACCTATTTTAGTCAAAATTCAATTTTGTCACAAATATTAACTTTATTTTATTAATTAGTTAATGATATTTAAGGCTCATCTGCTTACCAAAATCGAATCCCAACTGTATATTTACAAACAAATGGTTGTTATAACAACAAACAAATGCGAAGATAAACAAATTATTTGTTTTCAATAAAAACAAAAAATTAATGTTTAAAACATAAAATAATTGAATATTTGGTTAAAATTTTAAAATAATATTAATATATTTTGATTTAATTAATTCTATATTTTATTTATTAAATTATTTAAAGTTATAAACATTTGAACATTTTATTGAATTTTGAATTAAATCTTAAGTTTTTAAGTTGAAATTTATATAAATTTTAATACTCAAATAAAGCACCTTGGTTAAATTGGTTAAATTGGTTAAATTTATTATTTTAGAAAAAAATGTCAAAAAATCTAATAAATAGCCGTAAAATGTTATTTATGGGTTCCGGAGATTTACCTGATTTTCGTAACGGAACTAAAGTATTGACAAATATTTGTTTTAATAACTAAATTGTTTTTTATTTGATTTTTAGGTTAAATTTCATTTTAAAACTGTTAAACAGAACTCTGACGGCGAAGAAGTAGTAATAGACGACACCAAAAGAATTAATAAACCGATGGAACTAATTATTGGAAAACAATTCAAATTAGTTTTATGGGAGGAATGGATTAAAAATATGAGAGTCAATGAGATCTCCGAAATAGTGGCCAATAAAGTGTTGTGTACTCCATATCCTTTTGTTTCCAAATGTTATCGAAAATTTTGTGAACCCAATAAAGATTCAAATGATGAGGACATCCCTTCCCGTCATTGTTGTGGTAAACAATATATTTAACTAACAAATGGGAAACAATAAACAATAGTAATACCCCTTTGAAGAAAGAAATGGGCAAAATATCCCTTTTAGAATAAAATGAGCCTCAATGGAACCCTCACAGAAAAAAGGAACCGACGAGGAGTCGGATCCTATTTTTCTCAATTTTCAAAAAAATGTTGAAATAATTGAGAAAATTATTAATTGAAACAATATTTTATCTGTGTGTTAGGAATGGCTTTAAATACTGGTTTGGGTTACAAAGATTTGGATGAATTGGTGTCGAATCCGACTGATCTCAAGTTTACAATAGAATTATTAAGTGTTGAAAACCCCGAAGACTACGACAAAGAAATTTGGCAAATGTCTAATCAGGAAATGTTAGAATCGATTCCCAAATATCGAAATGAAGGAAATGTCTTATACTCTAATAAACAACATTCAGAGGCAGCCCTTCTCTACAGTAAAGCGCTTTCAATAATTGAAAATTTATTACTTAAGGAAAAACCGGGGGATGAAGAGTGGCTACAATTGGATTCACTTAAAGTACCCCTTTTGTCAAACCTCTCTCAGTGTAAACTCATTGAAAAAGATTTTTATTCTGTTATCGAATATACGACTGAAGTTCTTAAAAGGGATCCGAATAATACAAAATCTTTGTTCAGAAGAGCGAAAGCAAACGTTTCGGTTTGGAATTTGGATTCCGCGAAACAAGACTTTAATAGAGTTATTACTTTAGATCCCAGTCTTACAAATACTGTCAAAAAAGAACTTAATTTAATCGATGTCTTAGAAAAGGATTCCAACAAAAAAGATATGCAGTTATTGAGAGGAAAACTTTTTTCATAAAACAATTCTAAATTAAATAAAATTTATTTGAAAACAAATACTTTTATAGTTTAAATTCTGTGCAAATATTTCTCAAAAATGTGACCAAAAGATGGCAATAGTTATGAATTCATGTGTTTAACACGTTTTTCATTCAATGGTTTTTAAATTAAATGTTTTGAATAAAAATATTTAATTTTAATTTAATTGATTACAAAATGGGATCACAAGAAACACACCGTTCGGGTCCTCTAAAACAGGACAACAAAAGACACAAATTTGGAAGACATCGAAGCAATCGATCGATAAATTCGACGAATAGGGGAAGAATGGATGACATCAAAACTATTACAAAACGCAAAGATTTGGTCCGAAGAATCGATAGAAGAAATCAATTAAAACAAATTCGTAGGAATAAACGCGAGGATACACTTATGGCTAAACGGAGATTAGGTTGTGATGACTCACCACCTCTTTTGGTGGCCGTTCTCGACATGAATGGCGACGATATTACTGTTTCTTACAATAAGTTCTTAGATTTAATCCAAAATTGTGATGAAAACAATACATTCAATGATATCAAAAGTGACCGCAATTTTCACATAAGTTTTCCAAAACTTAAGACTCGCTTTGAATTCATTCATATCGATAGCAATGACTTATATTCAGCACTCGATTCGGTAAAAGTGTCCGATATTTTACTTATTTTACATTCAGTGAACAGTTGTGAACGAAATACAATATTAGACGCTATTTATAGTCATTGTCTGCCGACAACAGTTCACGTCATCAGTGGTTTAAATGAATTGAAACCAACGAAGAAGAATGAGTTAAAAAAGATAATCCAAAAGAGAATTTATATGAAATTTCCGGACGAAAAGCTTAAGTCTGTTGACAACAGTTCCGAAGCCCTACAACTCTTGCATTTTATCTCTAACTGTAAGCGAAGACATAATACTTTTCGATCCCATCGGACACAAGTTTTGGCTGAAAAACTTGAATTTATTGCGAACTCCAATAATTTAGACGAAGAAACGGTAACTCTTAAAGTTTGGGGTTATATCAGAAACAGAGCACTTGATGTCAACTCTTTGATACATATTCCGGGTTTTGGAGATTTTCAGATGAGTGCTATCGAAGTGTTGTCGGATCCGAACTCTTTAACAAAAAAGTATAACAAAAGTAATGATTCGATTGAATGCAACGCAAATGAACTTAAATTTGTTTTGAGAACTGATCCGATAAAACAACAGTCTCTCGACTCAGAAAATATTGCGGATCCGATGGATAGCGAACAGACTTTTCCAACAGAAGAAGAACTAAATGCAGCCAAAGAGGAACAAAAGTTGATTAAAAGAGTACCAAAAGGAACGTCTGAATATCAGGCCGTTTGGATTCTCGATAATGAAAACGATATCGAAGACAATGAAGAGACTGATGACGACGAGGAAGAAGACAAACAAATGGAAGCAGAAGAGGATAAATCTGATGAAAATGAAGACGAAGTAGAAGAGGAGGAAATGGATTCAGTTTCCATCGTTGAATCCGAAAATGAAGCCAATTATGACCAGAAAATGGATTTAAATGAAGAACAGTTAGCCCTTCAAAAGTTCAAAGAAGAGCGTCAATACATAATGTTTGCCGACGAAGTGGACACACCTATTGATCAAATGGCAAAACAGCGATTCGCCAGATATAGAGGACTCAAAAGTTATCGGACGTCTCCGTGGGATCCAAAAGAGAATTTACCGAAAGATTATTCGCGAATATTTCAGTTCCAAAACTTTTTAAGAACCAAAAAACGAGTCTTTAATGCGGAGGAATCGGGCGCTCAAAACGGTTGGTTTGTTTGCATTCATGTGTCGAATGTCAACAAAAGTGTTTATCACTCGTTTGCCAATAATAAGAAACCCTTTTTATTATATGGACTCTTACCTCATGAACACAGAATGTCAACAATGAATTTAGTCTTAAGAAGAGTCCCCTCTTTTACAGAACCGATAAAATCAAAAGAGACGCTAATATTTCATGTGGGCTGTCGTCGATTCAAAGCGGCGCCCATTTTCTCTTCGCATACAAATGGAGACAAACATAAATTGGAACGTTTTTTAAGGAGTGATGTGGCCGTTGTGGCCACCATTTATGCTCCCATTACTTTCCCTCCTGCGTCGGTATTAGTCTACAAACAGTTTGAAGACGGCTCTCAACAATTGGTGGCCACCGGTTCGCTGTTAAGTTGTAATCCCGATCGGGTTGTTATTAAAAGAGTGGTATTGAGTGGACATCCCTTTAAAATCAATCGAAGACATGCAGTCGTTCGGTATATGTTCTTCAATAGAGACGATATTTTGTGGTTCCGTCCGATTGAATTGAGGACAAAACATGGTCGTCGCGGACATATCAAAGAGCCGTTGGGAACTCACGGACACATGAAGTGTGTCTTTGACCGAAACCTTCAGTCTCAGGACACTGTTCTCATGAATTTATATAAAAGAATTTTTCCGAAATGGACTTACGATCAGAACTTAAATTCTTTTTCAAATAATATTCAAAATGTAGACAACACTCAGAATAATGAAGAAATGAATTAAGTCTTTGACTATAATTTAAAATAAATATTTTAATGAAAAAAATCTATAAATATGTGTTTAAATAAAATTTGTTTCAAATCTTTGGAATAAAAACAATTAATAAAAGTTTTGTTGACTTTATTTATTAAACATCAAAAACGGATAAAAGTACTAAAAAAGTATATTTTATTTTATATTTCTAAATAACATTATCGAGTTTAGCTAATTCCAAAATACCCTAACATTAGGGTACGTGAACTTATGTCACCCATAGACAATACATGGATGACTTAGTGTTAAAACGAATTGAACTCATGATTTTGGAAGAAGTAATAGAATCTAGTTCATTAAAAATTACCCCTTTATTAATCGTATATGATGAATATTTCACCTTGTTTATACGCTACATTTATTGTTTCCAAAATCATGAGTTCAACCCTTTTAACCCAAAGTAATCGAAAGGTTAAAATTTAATCTAATAAACTTTAATAGGTTCTAAATTATCCACCATTTTATCTGTAGACACACTTTTAAATAACTTATATTTTCGCAAACTATTCAAAAGTCTTAAATTAAAACAAAAAATAGTTTTACTTCTAATTAAAATATTTGACAAAAATTCAGTTAATTCTAAAGTTTTTAACAAAAACATTGAATCAATTCTTCAGTTTATTAATATTTATTAATATCTATTAATATTTAAATTCACATTTTATTCAAATAATAAATTCATATAATTTTGAATGAAATGAAATAAAATTTTATTTTTAAATAACTTTCGATGAATTGTCTGAAGAAATGTTATTTTGAATCTCTTTTAACGATTGTTTATATTTTTGTCTTTCAATGTCTCGAATGACTCCCGAATGCATTCTTTGTTTTTCGACTTCCTGTTGATTGTGGACATAATAAATGGCTCCGACACTAACCATAAGACTAACCCCAAGAGTCAAATAAGCTTTTGTCGACATTTCATTCACTTAATTAGAGTCTATTAAATGATACCAAACTTTAATTCATGAAAACGTTTAAACTTTAAATAAAAATGAGTTAAAGTCAAACAAAAGTTAAAAATTAAGTCATAATTAAAGTAAAATATTTGAAATTAAAGGGAAAAACAGAGATTTAAACATTTGTTTTGATTATTAAAGCATTGAGTCATTGGTTTTGAGCGCATAAACAGAATAGAAATGCCATCAAATGTTGTGTCGACTGACAAATAAAAACACAAACAGAGACACAAAGAGAGAGTAAACCATTAGTTCTGTATTCAAAGGCAATACTGAAGCTAATACTCAAACCCTATGAAAACATAAACATTTGTGTCGTTTACTATAATTTCGGGGAAAGAAGAGATCGAAATGAATGGGTTATCAGTGAGTTTGGTTACATTCAAGAAAAAGGTAAGTTTATAATAGTTTAATGGATTGAATAATATTAGCGATTAGATAAAAGTTTATATCCGTCCAGAATTGTTGATCGGGTGGAGTGTTCTGTGCATTTCCATACCCTTACAATCCATATCACTATTCATATTAGATTCTGTATTACAAACCAATACTAAACTTTATTGCATTCAATGCTTTTCTTCAGTTAATCTTTTTTTGATTTATTTTTATTGATTTATGCGATACTTATTCTCTTAAATCTGTTATAATTTTTTAATTATTTTGTGTTTCATTTGGTCTCCATTTTATTGAAAACATTTTTTTGTCGTATTTATGGTTTCAATGCATTTGAGTTAATGTTATCCCAAAAGTAATCACTTGTTTTGAGAGCTATTCCTTTATTGGAGGCTTTCATAAGGAATCGATATTTGGCACAGAATTCAATATTTCTCTTAAATTGTGTTTGAATTCAAATTTAATAAAATGAAACAAAAAACTATTTTATTGACAAAAACTTTAAAACTTTTATATAAATATTGAAAAGAATTAGTTTTAATTGATATAAATAAACAAAATGTTGTTTAGATCGAAGAGGCGGTGGTTTTAGTGCCGACAATGACTGCGGAGGAAAAACTAAAAGCCGTCCAATTCTGGAATGTTATCTCTGAAAGACTTCAAGAGATCGTCAATAATAGCGCCGCAGATATCAATGCATTAGCCATGCATTTGGATCCGGAACAACAACACAACCAAATGGTTAAACACTCATCCAATACAAGTTCTGTTCCAATGATGGACACAATCACTTCAGTGACCGACACCTCATCCAATGACAAACAGGAACTGTATTTACCGATAATAACTCATTCCTCTAATAATCCAAACCTAATGAATGATAATTCAGTCATTTCTAACAACAAAAGTAATGCATTGACTTCTCATGAGTTCAGAGCAAACGAACTGACAGTTAATGACAACACAGAAGACGTAGAAATTGCAGAACATTTAGCGTCTGTTATCACTTCATATCACGAAACTCACCAAAACTCAATCCAAGAGTCATCGCAACCATTGTTTATGCCGTTCGGTATAAGACATTCAAAAGATTCGCACCAAATGTATGGTCAGACAAATCAAGTGGAAGGAAACGCTTCTTCAGCGACGACTAGTGTTATACAAGAAGTGGATCAAAATATGCTGACCAGTCAAAGACGAAATGTGATTCAGTCAACTCAGAGGGCTATTGAAGCCATTGAGAAAAACCTTCAAAATTGTTGCAATGATTTCGAAAAGAATCAAAATTTTAATAATAATAATAATATAAATGAGAACACATCCGATGAATACACAAATTATAGTATTAATACAAACCATAATATCATTAAAATTAATAACAATGAAGAGAGTATTGGAGACGACAGTACTGACAATCATATCTTTAATGAAACTTCTTTTGATGTCAGTTCTTATGATAGTTCTGAAGATACCGAACAAAAGAATTTTAGAATCGATGAAAACTTAAACGATTCCAATAATTCGGAAGAAATGTCTAATAAATCACAAAAAATAAATGACAATAAAAAGAAGTCTAAAAGTAATGATAAAACAAAAAATAGCGATAATAAGAACAGAACTAATAATAAAAGTGTTTTCGAATGTGATATTTGCCATAAATTACTTCCAAATAACTCTGCGTTAGTCAGCCATCAATGGATTCATTCAAAACCATATTCTTGTGATTACGACGAATGTAAGGCCAGATTCAGTACAAAAGGCAATCTTTTGGTACATCAGGTAATGTCTGATAACAGTTATTTTCTTTACATAAGTTATAATAATTTATTTGAAATGAAAAGCGTCGACACACCGGTGAGAAGCCATTCGCCTGTTCACAAGAAGGCTGTACCGCAAGTTTTTCCACTAAAGGCAATTTGAAGAGACATATCAAAGCGCACAGCGGTATGTATTTCACTCATACCTCAATAATATTAATAAAATTGATGTTCAGGTGAGAGGCCCTGGAAATGTAGTCAATGCGATTCCAGATTTACAGAAAAGAAGAGCCTTAAAGTACATATGCGTCGACACACCGGAGAGAAACCATATGTTTGTCAGGTCTGCGGTAAAAGTTTTTCCCAAACGGGTGTTTTGCAGACACATATGGCCTTACATTTAGACGAAAGGAAACATTTATGTGAACTCTGCGGTAAAGCCTTTCGACAGCGATCACAGCTCAGGTTACACGTACTCAGACATGAAGGCGTTAAACGGTGGGACTGCTCTGATTGTGACGCAAAGTTTCTGACAAAAGGAGATTTGGAGCGACACCATAGAGTCCATACGGGAGAGCGACCTTTTGGTACTTAACTTTATTTTATTTTAAATTTAATTAAATAATTAATTTATGTTTAAAGTATGCGATTTGTGCGGCAAAACCTTCACTCGACAGCAGTCGTTAAATGAACACTCGAACCGACACTACGGTTTAAAACCCTATTCCTGTACTGTTTGTAGTAAAACATTCGCTGAAATGAGTGCATGTTATAAGGTATGACTCAATTTTAATAAATGATTATTAAACTATTATTTATTGACAGCACATCAAAGTTCATAAAAAACAACAATCGATCGATAATAAGATTGAAGTCATTGATAAGACACCGATTAAGTCATCGATTATTTCTAATCCACAAATGGCTCTCAATTGTGACAAAAGAGGAGAACAATTGAAAAATGTATTGAGTGAATGACTTATAGTTTTGATTTTAATTTTATTATTACCGACAGACGAGTTCTCAGATAAATGTTATTCAATCGACCACTTCTTCAATGAATGAAAAGAGTTTAATATATATGAATCGAAGCGAACAAAATAATGACTCATTAATTGATGATTCGATCGTTTCCACTAATGATAATAATAGTATAGAATACGTGGATTTCGCAGCCATTAATCTATTGGCCAATACTTCGACTCAACAAATATCCTAATCATCGCTTTTCTGTGAAAAGGGTTTCGTTTATGAATTTATTTTTATTTGAATCAAATTTTTGTGATTTTTATTCATATTTAGAATTTATTTATATATTTATTGATTTATCGGTAATTATTATAAAAATGTTTTATATAAAACTTTCAAAAGAATAGTTATTATTAACTCATAAACAGGAATCGACAAAATTATCAATGAAACTCTTCAAATATAATTTCGTCAATTCCTGGTTATAATTTGAGTTAAGGCTTTTTTATTATATTTTGTGAAATTTTGCGATTATTATTCAAATTATCTAAAATCCAAAGACAAGAGTTGATGAAACGGTCGCCGTCGACCTCCACTTTTGCTAAATCGTGTTTATCGTCATAAACAAAGCACTCAGTTTTAACGCCTCTGGCCTTCAGAATGCGATAGTATTTGAGTCCCTGAGTCATAGGCACTCTTCGGTCGCGTCGACCCAAAAGCATAAGTGTCGGCACTTTTACGTTTTGAATCCATTTTATGGGCGACTTCTCAAACATCACTTTTGCTGAGTCCGGATCTAAAACTTCATCGAAAGTAAATGCTTTGGTTTTGCCGAACGCTTCGACATAACCCCAGTCAGGGATATCCGTTCCGTCCAATTTGGATGACATATCAATTACAGGATTGACAACAACACAGGCTTTAAAGTCCATATAATGGAATTGTCCGCTCAAATGAGTGACCAAAAAGCCTCCGTGAGATCCGCCCCACAAAACCAGTTTAGAATCGTTTACAAGACTTTTATCGGTAAGAAATTTGATACAATGGACGACATCCTTGACATCCATTTGGCCGACATTTGCCGGAAGACAATTAACGTATTGATTGTCGACACCAATAGAACCCCTATAGTTCACTGAAATTAACTCAAAATCAAATTTATTGAAGAGATTATCGAATAAATACCTAATAATGTCTTTAATCCGAGTTTTGCTAACATTAATGGGGCCGACATATAACTATTTAGAAATACACTGTGGGGCCCGCCGTGAGGTATGACTACTGTGGGCGCCCTTTCAGTTTCAACAGACTTAGGACTGACTAAAACACAATTCAATAACTTTGTCGGGTCTTCACTGGGAAACGAGAAATTCTCAAAACTTATATCATTGCAAATATCACTGCAATTGGTTTTAATTTCGAACCATTCAATCGATTCTATATTCTCTACATCGAGTTTCCCAACAAATATATTGGGAACGGTATTAGCGGAAGAGCCGACCACAACCATTATGTCGTCTTTGATGTCAATGAGACGAACCGATTGGAGGGGAAATTCAATTGGTTTCAATTGTTTGGTCTTCAGATCAACCAAATGGATAACGTCTTGAATTTCAGTCATACAATTTATAATAAGATGTTTGCCATCAGAAGTAAAACAATTGTCCGACAAATCGGCGAATAAGGAACAGATTTTCCCATATTTAGGATCGCTTTGATTGTCAACTATTTCTCGAATTCCGTTTATGTCAATCAACACTTCATTTGTTTGAGATTTGAAGTCATACATCATAAGACGACTGGCACTGCGATGAGGGCCTCCCTTTTCATTTTCGAAATAAAGAAATGCTGACCTATCATTAGTCGGATGCGGTTCTCTTAAACTACTGTTTTCTGAACCACAAATCAATTTTGGAAGTGAGTCCTCAGATTTTAAATCCATTGAGAAGATAGAACTCAAACGATTATTGCAATAAATTATTCCCAAACGACGCGGTTCTTCAGCCCAACCAACAAATCCAATACTCTCTCCGTTTTTGATCCAAAAGGGTTGTCCTAATGAATAGCCCTTCATTTCTATGGTTCTAATTTTAAAGCCATTTTCGACGTCAAGAATTGCAATGACTGTGTGAACGGTTCCATCGAATGCTTCGCCCCAATCATCCCTACAAACAATAAGATTAAGACAATTAAACAATATTAATGTCTGTCACCTATAAACGAATTCCTGTCCGCGCGTCTCTTTTTCAGTGGTTTCAGATTTTTTGGTTGTTTTCTTAAAATATGAGACTCCTTTTGGGGGCTTATATTCCGCTGAATATAAAAGTTGTTTACCATTTGGAGACCATAAAAAGTTTGAGAAGTGAGAGTCTAATATTATATTTGAGTGCTCTTCAACTGATTCGATATCTATTGACTTTATTTTTGTGGTTTTGTTCCAAATTTCGAGAAATTGCTTTATTTTTCCCGATTCTGCATCTTTTGGACCCTTTCTGACAACAGCCATATAATGAGTACCCGAAGCAAAGGCCAAACTTTAGATAAATATTTATTAATTTATTTGCTTTATTTGTTTGATGTAAAGACATACTCAGTGGTCACATCTATCTGTTGGCCGACAGCGGACACAGATTTAATTCTTTTGTAATCTTTAGTTAATTTGATTGAGTAATTTGTGGCAAATTTAGTGGCTTCTAATCTGTCCATATCTCTTATATTCCAAACTATTTTCAATGATTTGTGTCTTTCATTTTGACCGCTAAACAAATGTCCGAATATAGGGATCGGGATTTTAGCGAACTCTCGATATAAATCTACCAAATCGTCGATCTGTTGGAAAGAACTTACTTTTGAGTAATTTTGCATTAATTTAGTCTTTAATTCAATAATAAATTGAATTCAACTTTTATTTGATATAATATTTTGTTTGATTTAAATACAAATAAAATAAATGAATTTATCATTAGTTATAATGAGTGACGAAATGATAAAACAATGGATTCATATATTAGTGAACGACAGGATTTAATGGTTCCGCTTTAATGATACTAAAATCCAGTTTATTGTCCAGTTCTTCATCTATTTCTCCGATGACAGCACTTTATATCGAGAAAAGTTTTACAAAAAAAATTAGAGATAAATTGTGAGACTTTACTATAAATAAAGTCATATCCAGTTATTTGTTGATAATTAAGACTCTTTAGACTCTTAAGAGTTCAAAGTTTAAGGTCACTAAACGTTACAAAACAATCACTGATTAATTACTAAATTAACAAATGATTGATGACTGGACACAACCAAAACGCTTAACAAATGAAGAATAGTATTGAAAATAAAGTCTCACACATTATCTCCTCTGACGATATAAAGTCCGAGAGGGACCTGTTCTACGCCGTGACTCACGCTATACACCCGTTCGTGACTGTCATCTAATATAATATTAACTGTTTGGTCAAATCCTTTAAGAGTTCCCTTAATTTTGGACAAAATCTCAATTAAATTATATCAAATCATAAAATAAAACCATTGAATTAGAGATGAATTAAATGAATGATAAGTAAAGAGAACTAATAAAGTGAAGACTCACCACAATTTGTCGTCCGTCCGCTGTTATCACTGAAACCGTGTCTGAAATGAAAATATTAATAAACATTTGGTTTTTTTTACTGAAAAATACTTACGATTTACATAAGACTCAAGAGTTGAAGACATTTTTCAAAAGATTTAAATCAATTTAAACTCAATTTAAGCTAAATTCAGTTAAGGATATATAACTTCAAAGATATCAAATGATTTCAAATGAAATAATAATAATGAAAACAAATGACGTCAAACATAGACTCAACAAATGATATATAAAATGTTAAATATTAAAAGTTTTAAATTGTTTGACCGCTTTATAATAATTAATATAAAATAATAAATTTAATATCTGTTCCAATGATGGACTACAATGAGCTAATTATGACTCATAATTTATGAGCTAGCATATTTAAATAAAATACTTTTCATTGTATTATAAGCATCAAAAAAGGGATGAAGAACAGAATTTAACTAGAACATTTATTTGACAAATTATTCATAACTATACAAAGAAGTTCAGACTAAACATAAATTGAACTATTGATTAACAACAAGCACAATAAGTTTTCGATTAGATTAATCAGTAAGTTCAATTTATTTAAGTCTAAAATTTAGACGTTTCACATTAATTAAAAATGAGTCATATTTAAAGGAATGTACTAGTTACTAGTTGACACCGATTTAAATATTAATCCCTATCTTTAGATATAAACCCAATCTTTTCACTACTAATGGTTTATTTACAATGTCTTTGAAGTCATTTTAAGTTAATGACAACATTTTATTATCCGTTTTATTACAATTTATAATTTGAATATATTTTTGTAATATTGTGTCATATCTTTACTTTAAATATGAATACAATTTTCAATGAAATCATTTTCTACTGCATTCTTGAGTGGAAATATTGAGGTAATCACTACTAATCAATCAATTATTTCAATTTAAATATTATTTTATTGAGTTTTTAATCAAATAATTATCACTAAATTTTGTGTAACTAATAATTAATTAAGAACTTGATTAAAGATTTAGTTATTAATGGTTAATATCGATGGTATTTACGAGGGATAGGTTTTTGTAAATCAACGCCAAACAACTGCATTATATTATTAATAATATGAATTTCATAATATGATTAGATCTCACTTTTGCTTATATTTAATGGCAAAACACAACACAAAAGCTTTTTATCAAAATTATTCTTCAATTTTTTGAGTCCTTATCTAAAAGAATAAAATCATAAAAAATCTGTTGTTTTACGTTTGCCTTAAATTCTTTGTTGAATATTAAATATTTTTAAAATATTGCTTTAATTTAATTTATTCACCGCTTTTTCACAAAAAATTAAAAAAAAGAATAAAAATATTTAATTTTCGTTTTCTATATAAGATTTAATGCATTTTTGAGTCATTCGAGCATTAAATTGATTATAAAAAAGATCTCTAAATATGAATTGCATTTAAAATTTAATTTTAATTAAAAGATAAAAATAGAACTCTATTATCAGAGATGGATAAAGGATCAGACCTTTTTAGATATCATTGGTTTAACCTGTGTTTGTCCATAGACATAATGTTAAGATTTTCAAATTTCATGGGATATTTACCCATTTTTCCATATCAGGGGTATTTTTGAAACCTTCCTTTAGCCATCTCTGCTATTCCTAATCCCCAATAGGTTTATCAAAAAAAAGTCAAACCAAGAACATTAGTAATTTATCATTCAATTGAAGGGATGCTTTGCTCAAAACATTATTTAATTTTATTAATTATAATAAAAATTCATTTCTTTATTTTTGAATTTAATATTTATAATATAAATACTAATTTTTATTTCAATAATTCATTTATTTCTATTATAATAAATATATTTTTGACAAATTTTTTAAAAAAATAAATAAAAATTTTAATCAAAAATATTTTAAATTTATTCAAATATAATATTCAAATATATTGTCTTTCTTATAATGAAAGACAAAATTGAAGACATTTTTTTATTTCAATTTCTACTGTTATTTTCGAGAGTATAAAGTCGATGATAAATCTTACTTACTCTTGTTAGATGCAACTTAAATGTCTATTTTTAAGAACTTCATAATGAAATAGAATGAAATTGTGCAAGAACATATTTTAATTCTCCGATTGATTAATATAAGATTTAATTTTTTGAGAATTAATTTTAAGAGTATAAAAATTGGGAAAATTAGTAAATCATATATTTTTCGTAAAAAATCCCATCAAAATTTGATTCTCTATATTCTCTATATATGCTTAAACTTGTTTTGATCAAAAAGTTGCAAGCAACAAAATTTTTCCTCTTATTATGATGAATTAATATATAACCAATATTCTGGAAAAGAACCTTATCTAGATTTCAGAGGAGTTATTATATATTTGCTTATAAAATGTTATCCAATTTCATCAAGTGTGTTTAGAGATATAACTTGTTTTGTCATCTTAATTGGTTTTTTCATGAGTGGCATCTTTAACTTTAAGAGAATATACATGGTATATTTTTAACTCTAAATTTGGTTCATTTAATATTAATACAAATTATTTTCTTTTTGCCAAAAGTTCTGTTATTTCTTTAGAGTATCTTTAAAAACGACAAAAAATAATTTTAATAAAATTTCAAATTTGAATTAAATTAAATAATTCATATATTTAACTATTTTCAGAATAGTCTTGATTTTCCTTTAGAATACTTTAACCTTGTTTATTTTCTGATATTTCAATCATTTAAAAAGAATAGTTGAATATTGAAAAAAAAGATCACAAAAGTTGGTCTCAAAGCGTCTGTCTCACCCCTGGAGTTTACGCTTCACCGCTTCACTGCTTCACCGCTTCACATACGCATTACATGCAA
>JAQFZM010000249.1:0-42067 GCA_034695785.1 Galumna obvia
TTATAAATACTGTAAGTCCTGCAGTAAGGACATGGAGTTCCTACCATTTCTTCGGGAGGAATGTCGTCTCCCCGATTTAGCCTCCTCTCACGTTGTTTTGCATGGTTTATACCCCATTTAGTGATGCAGTCATTACAGAAGACATGACTGCAATTTTTCATCTAATAAAGACTATTAAACTAAGAATTTTTAATTTAATGCAAACCTTAAAAGCATTACAGATAATTTCTGTGCAGATGGCACACACGAAATCCTCAGCCATCTCCTTGTCTTCTGAATAAACCTGAGCTAAGCCGGCTTTAAACATAATTGAAGTAGTCTGTAAGTATATTTAAAGATTATTTATAAATTGTTTTATGGAGAAAATTTGTTATTAGGAAATAATTTTAGTATTGACGCTGTATCTTATCTAAATTTGGCTTTTAAAACCTAAACATTGGCCTGAAATCTAAGTTTTGCTATTTTTTTAGAAATTTTTGCTAAAAAATTCTGTTTTTGATTTTTTGAAAATTTGGGCAGAGTTTTGGGACGATTTTGTGTTTTCCCCACCCTACGGAAGCCGCTTGGACTTATACGGCCTTGTAAACAAGACCGATGCCTTAGATCGGTGGGTCACTTGCACACAATGCCTTACTTAAAGGTTATTGCGGACACCATGACCCAATGTACCCGACCGCCCTGTCCAACTATTGGTTTCATAAGGCAACGCAGCGAAGACCCCCCACCCACACCTAAATCCTATCCCCATAGTGACCAGAGTTAATTTTTGAAAACTTACATTAAAATTTAAAATAAAACTCAAAGTAAAGTTATGAGTTTGAGAGTTGATCTTAAAATGAGAAGAAAACGTTAAGAAAAGTTCAGAAGTTTAAGAAAATAGCAAAACAACCAATAAGTGAAAGAGGTCAGTTAAAGTTTTAGACCATTAGAACGCTTTGGTCAGAAAAGTTTAACACTGAGTAGAGAGTATTTCTATGATTTTAAAGGAGAGTAGTTGTGCGAAAGGAGAGTAGTTGTGCGAAAGGAGAGTAGTTGTGTGAAAGGAGAGTATTGTTAAGAAAAGAGAGTTTTCCAACACAATAAAGGAAACTTTAAAACGCAAAGTTTATGATTGGTCGTAAGAAACAGGTTTTCTTTCGTTTTAAGGCTATTTTAAAGAGTAAGAGTCTAAAACATAGATAAAGTTTATTATTGAATATTATTTTTACTTTCGTGTGTTTGAAAACTAATGCTATGTGTGCAATAGAATAAATAAATAAATATTTTTTGCATTAAAATTAATGTTATGCGTTCAATAGAAATCTCATGACATTGAGTTTTATGTAAGAGTGAAAATTGTTATATTGAGATCATTTAACATTACAGCTTTAAGTACACCTTGTTATACCTAGTTCTTTTTATATGAGGCCTAGTTAAATAGACTCATAACTGTATTTCATTTATTTTATCTTTCTTATATCAAACTCGTATCGAAACGCACGTCTCCCAGTGCTCTCATATGTCATTTGCAAAATAGGCAATAGGTGTTCGGCTTCAATGCACTGATACAAGTCGTTGAAGTAAACCTTTTTCAGCCTCCAACTAAATATTTCAAAACTTTACGAAAGAAAATCTTTAAAACTATTTAATGCGATCAAAGATTATATTTATGAAATGTTTTATTACTTCTAATCTTTAGTAATAAATTTGAAGAACTTTTTTCTTTGCTTTGAGATAAAGACAAAAATATTGCATTTTTCTGATATTCCCGACGCCTATTTTTTAATCGGTTGTACACAATCACAAATCTTATTATAATAACAGCCGCTAAAGGTAGGCACAGATATTGGATTATTGAAATCCATTTCATTCAGTGTGATCTTTTGCTTGAGGGGTTTGGCAAACAATTAATTTATTAAACAAATCAATTAAAGTTAATTTGTGTGAACAGCGCCTTCGGGTTGTCTACAGTATTATACGGGAGTGACGGGAGTGGTCACAACAATGAACTACGACTGTCCTCAAAATAATCGTAATAAGAATGCAGATCAGGAATGCCTTATGGCTGGACTCGAATATAATGTGTGCATCAGAATTGAGAGACAGAGATGTGCTATAAAGTGGACGGCAATACACTTTGATTTGGGTCCGTCAGGAGTGTTAGCCTCACAACGAGGAGACTGTAAATCAATATTAATTATATATTCAATTAAATGACTAAATGTGTGGACAGTTTGTCAACAGAATTACTTAACTATAATAAACGCCAAAACAGTGACAACAGATTTAACGAAACCAAATCTCAAAAGTTTTGACAGATTTTGTGGAACCGCTTTTAATATCGAAAGAAATAATAAAACCAATTCTCCGGTCATAAGTGAGTAACTGTTCTATCAATTATTGAAAGTTATCGCAACTAATTATCTCTTTTTTTGAAACGCAAAGGTAGGGGCCAAACCATTTATGTTAGACGTGACAACAGGTAAGCCTACTTTTGAGGGACATTTTAGAGGAGCAGCGCTTTCCTGGGAATAGAAGGTCTGTATCGATGCAGCGATCAATTGATTCTAATTATTATCAAAAGTCAAACCATATTTAAAACAAAATATTTATTTTAATTAAAGTCTTTAAGACTTAAAAATAAAATCAATTATTAATTGAAATGAATCGCAAGAAATGAATCCATAAAATGAATAAAACAAATGAATTGAAATACAGACAAAACTATCTTAATATCACTGCAAACTAATGGGCTCTTCAGTGGCTTTTTCTTCAGTATTTGGTTCTATTCGTTGTCTAATACTTCTCTGAAAAGCTCTTCTTCGCGATTGAATTATCTTTAATTGATTTTCAATATTCTTAATAATATCGATGTCTTCAGGGATGTGAACAAAACGTATTCGGGATCCTTTTATAAAGAAATACTCAAATGATTCAATCATTTCATTTTCACACGAATTATGAAAACAATTCTTTAATTCAATGTTCATAAAAGAGTCCACACTTTCAATAACTCCAATCAAATGCGTGTCATCTCTTAAATCAATACGCGTTTTGTGTCCAATCATTGACTGAAGAAAACAAATCAATGTTTTGGCAGATTTTGCCCTCTCTTTTAGTGCCATTACTTTCAATATCTTTAATATTAATTCAAATTAATTTCAATTAAATTTTCGATTAAAAACATTTAAAATACACTAAAAACAGTTTAAAAAATAAAGACTTTTCATAGAAAGTGTTACATTTTTAGGGGTTATATTTGAAGAGAGAGAGTGTAAACAAAACAAAAGAGAGTATAGGAGAGAGGGTTTCCATCCCTTCAATAAATAACACACTTTTGATATAAGTTATCATTTTTACATTTTTACCGACAGATGTCGTCGTAAAAGTGTTTCAAAACTAATAAATTTATTTTTTGTTGAATAAGTTTTCAATCATTTTTATCAAAATTATATAATGACTGACAGACTATTAATTAATTGATAGCTTTTAGCGTTAATTATCCACTTTTAATGGATATCATACTATCGATTGAGAAAAATTTTAAACCAAACAAAGGAGTTATGAAATGTTAAGTAATTTATTTCGTGTAAAGAACTGATAAACATTTGATGCTTATAATTATGATGAATAGATTTGCCACAAAAACTTAAAAATTAGCCAATTATTGCTATAATTATTAGTTTTTCGACAACATTTTAGGCGATTTCCTAAAAGCAATGAATACTTTTATGTATAAAAGACTGAATTATTGTTCAGAAGAATTGACTGAAATAATTGAAGTGACGATTGAAGTGAAAGGTTATGAAAGGCTATCAAATCACTAATTCATAAGAATTCTTAAGAAGTATTAGATCTCAATTTAGACTCATATCAGACATAAGAATCTAAACTCAAATTTGAATTATTGGACAAAATTTGTGATTTTGGGCCACAAATCAAATCGGGAATAAGTATTGCTTTTGAAGCGAACTCTTATCTAATTGAAAGATCTCTCCTATAATATAGTATTCTATTTATCGATCAAATTTCAAATTTCTCTAAATTTCCACCAAAAGATACTAATCGAGGAATAATTATCTTCCGTTTTTAGTTATCAGATTTTTATTCAGGATACTTTACAATACGTTATTGTCAATAAGTTTTGGCATTAGTGCCTTGATCATGCATATATTTGAGTGGGTTGTTCTCCTATTTTTAGGCCATTTGACACACCATTTAGTTTGAAATACTTTAAGAGAGTATAACTCCGAATCATTCCATACCTAATATAGTATTTCTAAAGAAATAGTTGTATAGTTGTATAGAACAGCCCTCATATTCGCTCATATCGTTGTATCGTTTATTACAAAATGAATTGAAATATTTTTTCAGTGATTTTTTAAAGCGATTGAATTGAAATTATATTCAAATCAAATATAAATTACATTCAAAAAAAAAATGAAAGAATGAGAGAACAGAATAACTGAATTCAATTGAATGCAGAGTTTGGGGCAAAACATGTCTTTCATATATAGAGTATTGAAATAATTGAATTGAAGTTTCGCTTTCGTTCACAATTACACTACAATTTTATGAAGAATACAATAGATTTGCAATAATTTTTGCAAAAATTTAATGATTAACGACATTATAAAAAATGTTTTCTCACAATAAATGAAAGTTTTGTATCACAACAACAAAATTTCTCCAAATTATTCAAAACATTTTCAATGAAATGAAAGCAAATAAAAATTTTTCTCTAAATAAGAGAGAAATAAGTTTATTGTGTTTGAGTCGGGTATCAATTGTATGGAAACATTTTTCTTTTTGCTCTCTTTTATAACGTTAATGTGTTGGCCCGCATTGCCATCTCTATTGACAGACAGCCGTCCAGTGGTAGAGGATTAGTGGCAATTGTGTAAAGAGTAACTCCATTTAACGGGAGACTCATTCCATTCCATTCCAAAGAATGTAATGTTTGCTAAACTATTTTTCATTTTTTTAAAAAAATTAGACATTTGTGCCAAAAAGCGTTGTATTCCTCAAACACTGAGAAAAAAAAGTAAAATATATATATTTGTGTGTATTTGTGTGTATTTCTATGTATTTTCTATGTATTTCTGTTTGCGAATCGAAAGAATACAAAAATTGGTTTTTTGACCGGTCCTGTGCTAATAGGAGACCTGTGTTAACCTGTGCTAAATTTCTTTATTTCAGCTGTACTCACTCTCACAGACAATTCTCATGCATTGCACAGTTCCAGTGCCAGTGCAGAGTGCCAGGGGCCAGACATGCCAATAGTGCCATTCGGTACGCCCTCTTATAAAACACCTGTTGTATAATTTTTTTGTTTGGCTGATTTAATAAATTAGGTTCGGAGTAATTTTCAAATACATGAATACATGTGAACACACATATGGACTGAAAAGCATTTCTTTCCAAAAATATTGATATCTATTCTCTTATAAAAACAATTATTTCCATAATTCGTGAATTAAAATAAATTCTGTTTGAAAATTAAAACCAAGAATATTTATTATAATGCTATATACACATTTACAAAAGCACAGAATGGGCACAGAATGGGCCGAATACTTATTGACTCGGTATGTCATTAGTAAAAGAAAAGTTTGTAAAATATAATATTATGTATTCCTAAGAATTTAGTGCCCAAACATTTTCTATATTTAGAAACGTATAAAAAGAAAAGTTTCGTTCAATTTTGTTGTATAACAAGAGATGTGGAAGTAATGAAAAACCTGATGTCGTCCGCATTTATTACAACTTCATTACACACTCGTTAACAAAACACGATTTGATTGTATTCTCTAATAGTCAAAAGGAATCTGAATAATAATAAAATGACATACAATTGGATAAAAAACCATTTGCTTTATATATAAGAATATATAAGAGTATATAAGAGTATATAAGAGGACACAAAACCCGTATTTGGTTTTAGAAATTTCTTTTCTTCTCTTTTTCGTCGACGAACGCAATCTTTTTTATGAAGACCTCTCTCTTTATTCTGACCGTTCCGTTCAAGTATTGGTTGGAGAGAGAAACCAATTGACAATGAATTTTGTGTCAAAGTATTGTACTTTTCTAACCATATGTAGACTTTCAATGAAAAGAATGGCTTTTCTTATAAACCAAAGCATTTAAACTAAAGTTTAGGAAATATTTTTCATTTAATAATAGGAAAAAAAGGGAAATATTTCTCAAATAACTCAATGAATACTCTTTTTATTTTATTTGAAAATCTCAGTTACGCTCAAAATATTTACCAAAAAATAAGAATAAACTGAAACTATAAAAAAGTCGATAACACAGATTCTCACAATAAAAACCTTAATTTCAGAGGAAAACTCGAGTTAACGAAATTATTTTTGAATAAAATTCCAGTTCTCTATCAAAGAATCTTATAAATTGAAAAATTAATGACTTATACTATTTCACGATAAAAGCCTTAATTTTTACTTTTGAACAAGTAATCTAGGCAAAATTACAGTTTAACTATACCATAGTTATTATTGGAAAACTTAATTTATATTTAATAATTTTCAATGGAAAATTTAGCAAGGCAAGTCATTTTCCTATACTTATCTAAATAGCAATAGATTACTATTACTGCCCACTATATTATGCATTTTAGCCCAGATTTGACATCACTTATTTGAGGGCCCAGACATTCCTCCAGTCCGCTAACTGCCCCCTATAGTCCTTTGTAGGCTTGCAATGAGCAAGGTAGTCAACAAACTTTTTAACAAATAATTAATTTTAAATTAGAAAACCTTTTTTTTTAAAAAAAAGTGATATAATATTAGACGATATTATATCTCTTCTATTGCTTTGTTTTCTTTAATTTCATAATTAATTATTAAAATAATTTTAGTTATAATAAATAAAAACCTTTTTTCTGCTCAAATGCATAACAAAAGAGATTAATGAAGAAATTAATGAATTTTCCAGAAATCAAATATTTATTAGAGAAATGCAAATTTGTGGTACCCCCTTGGTAATCTACTGAAGTAGAACCGATGGACTTCACTACTATTATTATTACTATTATATGAGGCTCTTCTCAAAGCGTAGGTTCTTATTGTTATTTTTATGGTCGGGAAAAAGAGAATAATGGAAAGAGTAGGGGCTGTGGAGGAGCTGTGGAGAGGGTGTTCGAGTAAAATTATATACACGAAAAGACTCAGTACTCATATCCATCGCCGCGAAATTAATTTTGTGAATTGAAAACAAGTTTGCGATAAAATAAAAACTAATTAGATTAACATAATTTGCATAAACTCTAACCAAAATCTCTTAACTATAGATAAAAGACTAAAAGACTAAAACTTATCCAATGAAATAGTTTTACTTACAAACCATTTACCAAAATATGTTAATTAGACTAAGAATAGTGGCATAAGAGAGGAGAGGAGAGGAGAGGAGAGGAGAGAGAGAGAGAGAGAGAGAGAGAGAGAGAGAGAGAGAGAGAGAGAGAGCACCTGTTCCCCAATCCTTATTTGAAAAACAATAGAACAATATTGAGACGAAAGTCAGTGAAAAGCATTGAATTGTATTGAATTGTATTCAACTCTAAGAGTTAATTGAGTCAAATGTGAAAATCAATTCAATTAAAATCCTTTTCTTTATTCGAATACAAAAGGAATACAAGAATTGAAAAATGTGTTTATCTGTTGAAAAGTAATTGAATGATAAAAATAAAAACTCATCCGAAGAGAGAGTAAAGAATTGAATTGAAAAATAATAATAAGAGTAATAATAGTAATTTTGAATCTGTGCTTACATTTTGTGCAATAGTTTTGCAACTCTTAGAGCTTAGAATAAAGAATAATAAGTAAATCAGTCTCTAAGGTGTCGATCATTCTCTCAATTGAAACAATAGAATCGCATTTAGAGAAGGCTTTGATGCGTGCCTTCAATGGGAACAGTAGTGTGCCGTCAGTGCCATCAGTGCCTTCCAATGATTTGCAATGTCTCAACTGAGCTCAGCTCAGCTGCCGATTCATTGCATGCCTGACTGCATGGGATCGGGATCTTAAGGCGATAGGATTTGTGCGCTAACGCTCACAAACGTTCAACTGATGAAACACTCATATTTACCACATGGCCATACTTTCGATCTGTACATGCATA
Organism: Galumna obvia; assembly: GCA_034695785.1. Classification (NCBI taxonomy): domain Eukaryota; kingdom Metazoa; phylum Arthropoda; class Arachnida; order Sarcoptiformes; family Galumnidae; genus Galumna; species Galumna obvia. The sequence continues at coordinate 8,116 of JAQFZM010000249.1, forward strand.
CAATAAATAGGAATATGACCTTGGCGTTTGTCGAAAAAATGTGTTTTACTATTATTTTAACTGCGTTTCCGAAACGCAACAGCGCTCAGCCTCTAAGCCATTTAAAACATAAGAAGTTACTTAAGCTCTTGTGCTGTCCCTCTATTGTATAATACATTTGTTAAAATACTTTTCTCTAAAATGTGAGTATTTTTCTGATAAAACCCCCGATTCTTAAAAAAGAGACGTTTATATTATAAAAGCAATAAAAAACAATTTTCTTTCGGCGAAAACAAATGTTTTTCTATTTTAAAAAAATTTCTTCATTTTTTGCGACAATAGTTAGGATTCACATCAAATGATTGTTAGTTTGCGTCGAGCGATCACACAGTCATGTGAACAGTAAACTGAAATTATGAATGAAATGGCAGAGGAGTTGTGCTGAAACTAATTACAGGATGTTTGTTAACGCTTCGGTTCGATGTATGTTTGTCCACACTATTGCTGTTTGAGTCAGTGCTGTTCTATCGGTCTATGTTTTACTGATTTTTAAACTTCTCTTTTCTCTTCCCAAACATTTTTCAGTTTGTCTTCAATTTAATGAAAATATAAGACTAGACAGGACTGTGCGTAGGCTATGAGTTAGGAGAGGCCTGAGCTTTGGTTAAGCACAGGTTGTGAGCATCTGCTCATTTTTTGCTAATTTCTCGTAACGCCTTTATGGTCAACAGATTAAGTTCTGGCGATCCCTCCAATTGAAAGCGGAAAATGAACCATAAGTGCAAAACAAGTGAAACGATACGACAATTTTTTTCATTGCACTCAATTTAAACAACAGATCAGAACAGAGCACAGAATAAATTCTAAATAAAAACAGAATATGGAATGAATGAACTGAAGTGAAGAAACAAAAAAATGTTATTTAAAGAGAAACTGTTTGTTGTCTCACAACTGAAAAATAGGAAAAAAAACACTTAAAAACGATTTATTTGTGAGAAAAGAGAGACAAACAAATAAATGGCTATCGATGTACAACATCTCCACTTATGGTCAGCCTTTGGCCAATACTTTGTTGAGTGTATGGCTACAGAGAATAACAGATCAGACACATCTCTACGTTTGAGCGCACAAATCAATTTCAATTACCCACCTCTGCATTTATTACGGGCACAGGTATTATCATTTGCCAATCAATGACCCGCTGCTTATAAACGTTTAATACATACGTGTTGTGAACCCTTCTTCGACGTGGGATGCCATCATCCCATCCATATTATGTTTTGATGGTATTTCATATGCATATGCGTTGCCTCTAATATACCATTGATTGGCAATAATAATAAATGTCTGTTATGCCAGTATTTTCACCTCAGGGTTATTTTCGTTCACTTTTCCTTATTTGGAATGTGTGAGAAAAGAAAGCCCACAATTATCATATGCTGTACTTTTGCCCAAATTATAGTTAATGTCATTATATGCCACTCCAGATATGGTATTCTAAATAAACAATTATTAATAAATCCATTGGAAATAAATCTCATCATTTCATTGACTTTGAACTCTAGTTTAGAATACATTATAAATATTATCTCAATTTACAACTTTTTTTGAATTAAAAAATTTTGAAATTCATTTTCTGTTCATTTATTGAATCAATAATTTTTTCTCGACTCTAATCCTTGACTGCAATCTGTTTATTATATGAAGTTTTGGTTATTTATTTTAAATTAGTTTCAGTTCCACTTAACTCCATATCCATCACTCATTTGCAAACACACAACCAATTGGCCCATCCGTCAGATTCCATATGGTGTTAACCCAAACACTGGGTTTCGCTAATTAAAATTATACTTAATATTTATTTTTTAGCCCAGAATTACCAAAAAATATAAGAAATTTATTCCGAATATTCTTCAGATTAGAAGAAAAGATAGTTATATAAAATGTATTAGAATTGCAATCAGTCGGTAGTAATTGATCGAAGGCTAATAAATTAGACTCATTTAAAGTCAAAACTTAGTGAAAATCCACTTAAAGTAACTCTAAATCAATAAGTGATTAAAAATTCTAAATTGCTCTTGCTAGATTTATTATGGCTATAATTTATGAAATAAATATTTTAAAAACATTAAACCAATTTTAAGTATCATTTGTGCACTTCTATAGACTCGTTTTCTAAATAGTCTAGATCATAAAAGAAATTATTTTATGTTCCATATTACTCTTCCACCCGTAATTTCACCTAGATTATTCATAATATTTAAATTTATAATTTGAAAATTTAGTACTTAAAGAGGATTTAATACTACTTTTCATTTATAAATGTTTTATGATATCTGTCCCTCTGTTCCCAACTCAGGGCAAAAGTTGTTATGTTTGTGTGAAATGTTTTTCAAATGATATTTTGATTTGATTTCTAACGACTTATGCATTGCATTAAACACTTGTTGAGCACTTTATGTTTAATTCTGTGCATAACTTTACACCCAATCTATGAGTGAATTGCTTTTAGAAAATACTTTTAGAAAATTAATTGAATTGAGGGCTAATATACTTCTGCTATTAATTTACTTTTTATTGCATTAAAAATATTGTTAATATGAAATAATAGGCACTTCCACACCGAGTAATGCACTTTTCAGAGCTCTGTCTCATCATCTTTTGCTTCTCGTGTTTAATAAGAAACAAAAAAATTGTATAAAATATTTCGAATAAAATAAGGTTTGGCCCCAACTCTTAGGGGTAAACAAATTCTCATCGAAATAAGAGGGCATAATTGGTGGCAACCCTAACAACCCCTAACACGATATTTTACAGCTTTATACCAAGTTATAAATATTTACGTTAATATTAAAGTATATTATGGTATTTCTCTTAAAAAATGGGTCGTCCGATATATGTCTGTTGGCTTACAAAAAGCAGAATCTCTTTCTGACAAAAAACAACACAAACTTATAGTTAATAAAAAGTTAACAACTTTTGAGGTGCATATTATTGATCTTTACTAACGTGTAGTCAACTAAACAACAAATCATGTTATATATACACCAGAAGTACATAAGAAGAGACCACACAAGCGTTTGGGCTCTAATTTGGGAACTGCTTTAAACGCCAATAAGCTCTTAAGCGCACAGAATATATTTTATATGAGACTATACTATAATCAAACAATACTTTGAAAAATAACTAAAAATTCTTTGAGAGGAATAAAATAACAATATATCAAAGGCTCGTTTCATTTTGGGCATCCACTCATTCCGTCCGTTTCCTTTTTTAGACAATTTCCAGTTTCACTATTGTTCTAACAATCAAAAAGTTTCATCTATCTACTATTAATAATAGACTATTATATAACTGCTATTCATTTCAAATCATTTGTTTCATACAATTATATGCATTATTTTGCAAAACATTTTTCTCAAATCAAAGCTTAGAGTCCTATAAATTATAGGTGCGATCAATGATTGCAATCATTTTAAACAATAAATACAATCATTACTATTAATTCCGATATTTAAATGTTGGCAACAATTTATCATAACTTTTATTTAAATTTTCAAATATGAGTCATCACTAACTCTACTAAACTTAACGAAACTTTTGCCAAAACTTATTGAAAAACTTAGAATATCGCACACCATAAGTGTATTTTTGAAATTCAATATTAGATTTGTGCTGGATCATTATTACCAAATGTTTATCTCTTTAGTCAGAGGCAGATGTTCACTTTGAATGTACATTGGAACCAAGGTGCAATTTTAGAGCAACACTTATATATAACACACATTTGCCTTTAATCATTAAATTATCTAGATTCAATACTTAATTATTCAGAACTTAATCAAAATTAAATTATCTAAAAAAAATTTGTATGCAATACAAGTGTCACTCAATTCAATACAAACGAGAGTTAAAGTTCTTTTTTCTAAAACACTTTACAAGTATTTATGAAAATTTTAGTTATCTATTAATCAGAATTAATAGGACTTAACACAACTTAAAACTTTTCTTTCAAAAAAATGTGAAAAATCCCAGAAATTTCTATCAGTGGTTTACTTTAGGATAAAGAAAGAGCTTTTGGCTATTTATGACCACAATTTGTAGAGATATTCAGTACTTATTCAGTATTTATCTGTTTGTAGAGAGCATGAGCTGAATACCAGGTATCAAATAAACTATGAAATTGAATAAAAATAATGAATAATTTTAATGTAAATCTATTTTAAAATACATCTATTATTTAGATTTGAAAATATATGAAAATTACAAAAATTTAAATTACAAACCAGTGTTTAAATTACAATACAATTAAATTACAAAAAATGATGAAAAAATGGTAATATTTAGCTCTTCCTCTTGAGTTTGTATTGAGTCATACATTCATAAGGAATGGAAAATAATCGGTTTAAGACCTGCATTTCGAGTTCGAGGATATGATTGACGGCTTCGGTAATAATTGTAAGTTTGTCGACATTCTTGTGCGCAATGGACGGCACACTATCACGAAGTCGTTTGTATTCGCGGTATCGAAGCATTCGTTTGCGATTTCTTCGCTGCCATTCCATCAAAACATTATTTACTCTTCGAGTCTGAAGACATCGACATCTCATGGCTTTAATTGACGTCGAATTAATTGGATTTAAGACTTTCTTCGAAGAGTCAAAAGACGACAAAATCTTTTGTTGCATTTCATTCAATAGATATTTACAGAAATACTAAGAAGTGAAGTGAGGGCACAACCAAACAGATGGTTATTTTCACACCAAATGAATGATTCGACAGAACTGTAAGAAACCAGAACCGACTCAAACAACTTGTTCTCAAACACTGCGTTCACTGAATGACTGGAATTCAGTGGACTCTCAAACGAGTTGACAGACGAGAAATCTGTATTAAAGATAGGGCGGGGATGTGAGCGCTCCGGGCTATCCAACAGACCGAATGCTATGAGCGCTCACCAAATGTGAAACACTCGTATCGATGAACAGCAAATTAGGCAAATGTTTGGCAAATGTACGCAAAATATACAGATTGTATAGCAATCAATGGAAACGTATGGCCACCACTTCAAACAAATCTCAAATTTTATCCTAAACTCCACATCTGAGCACTTGTTTTAACTCATTTTACTTAACATTTGTTATTAGTTTCCGGACAAAAACATCCAAATATTTAATTACTTAAACACTAAATTACTCTTCAAAACAGAAACCTTTTCAAACTCTAATCATATCTGAGACCATTTCAATGACAACTAAAGATTTTATAAAATCTATTAAAACTAAAATATTATTATTATTTGATAAAAGAGTAATCAGTGGTCAACACATTATAGTTTTGGTAAAAACTATATTTCTATCAAAGAATTCAAATAAAGTTTTATCGAAAATATAATATTTTTATTAATATTTCACTGAAAGTCATTCATCAAATGATTTGTCGTCACATTTGGTTTAAATATTAAAAACAATATTAATATTAGAAAATAAAAATGTTTATTGAAATACTATGAATTCAACTCAATTGAAATGACTCTCACTATCATTCAAATGAATCATTGATATCATTCAACAAAATCAGAAATTTTTCAAAACTTATTTAAATTATCAGTATTTTTGTTTTGTGCGCCTTTTTTTTGATTATATTTTGGTGGGCCTTTCCTGGAGGTACTGCAATTCCAGGCCGACCCGTGGCAAAGCTGGAGCACAGCCCCTACACTTCGCCGCCCAACAAAAATTAGTTTAATATCTTGACCCCCAATGGGAGTCGTATCAGATATTAAGCTGATAAGAACAGATACTACACTTTGATCTTAGCCAAAAGGCCGAGAAGCGATACCAAACAATACTCAAACAGACACAGCCCTACAATTTTATCACTTTTCTCATTACAACTCATAACTCAGTTATTTTTAATTTAACAAAAATATACGCTTTTAATATCAAATTTTCTCTAATATTTAGATTTTTATTAAAATTTTAAATTGAATTTTATATTTGGTTTTTTAATTTAATTAAAATTGAGCTCAAAATCAATAAACTATTCAAACAAATATTTTGAATTGTTATGACATCATTGCCGGCGCTTCTACTCAGTTATACGAGAGATGGCATTCGAGTCAATCCTTTGACAGTCAACTGATTTGTGTTTGAAATTTAAACTTTGTTTTGACACAAATTTCGCTAAAATTTAATTTACTTTTATTTTAATTAATTATAAATAATTTCAAAGAAATTCAAATCAAAACACTTTAATCTAAATAAGTGACAAACAATTGCCTCAAGTTTTGGTAGTTTTATCGCTCAATAAACAAAATTACTGAAAATTACTACAGATTAGGACATCATTTAAATAATTTAAAACTTAATGATCTTGTTCATTATGGGAATACCATGCTTTCTTTATTATTGCTATACTCATAGCTTATGAGTCAAAGGGTTATTCTTAAGGCAAAATTGACTCCATTTATGTTTTAACGCAAATTTTTTCTAAGTTTTACTTTTAATTACAAAAACATAATTTGAATGACATTTAAATATCATTTATAACTATTTTTGAAGAAAATTAATAAATTTTTTGTGAATAAATAAGTTTATATTGAAATGAATTCAAAGAGTTTTATATTTGGGAAGAATTATGATTCGGATTATTTGTCCGGAAGAAGACTTCATCACAAGAATTATGACAATAAAAAGGATAAGAGAGTAAAACGTCGGCGAAGACCTGAAACATTCCACGAAAAGAGCACTCATTTGTATAAGACTTTTGATAACAGACTTACTCTAAAACCGAGATATGAGTCCTCACCTCAAAGTCATGACAAAGATTACGGTCTTTTTGCAAACGGGAAGACATCAAATCTGATTACAAACGAATTAATACGAAACGACAAAAAACAATTTAAGTCCAGAATTAGAGAAGACTTGTTTTGGATATTAAATAAGAAAAGTGAGAATAAGCGTCAGTCCCCTCACGAAAGGGGTTCCACTATAAAACGAACCAAAGAAAAAGAGACTCAAATTAATTCGAGCCTTAGTTCTAGAAGAGAACGCTTTGAGTCGATCCCAAATAAAGACAAATCAAGAATTAGATGTCATGACTCCAATCGAAACCTAAATCTATTGAACGCTAAAAATTTTAGGAGAAATCAGGACATGAGTCAACTCAAGAGATACAATAAAATTAAAATCGAAACAAAACATAAACCAAATGAAAGTATAAGAAATGAAGTGATAGGGAGTGAAACATCTAAAAGAGTTATGCCATCCCTACCGACCATTTTGTCAATATTTCACAATTTAATGGATAACTATGAAAAGGAAAGAAACAAATTAGGAAAAGGGATTCCTAAGTTTGACATCGATTTTATCACCAAAAATTGCGATCAAATCAAACAATTCTCCAAAACTTATAAACAATCGATTGAAGAGAATTTAATTCAAATTCAAAAGCCTTTTACTGCCATAAAAGGAACCGTCATTTCATCAGAAAAATCAAAGAAAGAGACAACAAACAGATCCAAACAAATTGGTAGCGATCACTCAATTGAATCCCTTCCTATCGTTCCTTATAATGAGAATGAGGTCGTCTTAAAAGAATTTGAACCCAAAGTTGGAAATATGTTATCAAAGATGCTTTTGAGTGTTAGTGAGGGTCAGTTTATTCATTTGACTAAACTTTTCTATTTTCTAATATTAATATTGTTTTATAGCGTTTCGAAGCCTTTCATCAAAATGCGTCGACAAATCATTTTTTGAGTGATTTTCAAGAAATTTATATAAATGTAATTATATTTTAAAATAAAGTTTAATATATTTTCGATACAAACTCTGAATAATTTGATACAAATATGGAGTTATTATCTAAACTAAAATGTGTTGACCACTCATTACTCTTTTATTAATTAATAATTAGTTTAAATAGTTTTTAATGCATAGCTTTTAGGGCATAATTTAAATGGTCTCGGATTTGATTAAACTAAAGATTGATTGCAGGATAAATCCATGAAAAAAGACGTTGGCGTAAGAGTTCATTAAATAGTTATAATTACTATTTTTGATTAAATGATTAAAAAGGTTTCTCAACATTTTTATTGATTTCTTTGAAGAGAAAAAGAAAAACTTAATTAAAATTCTGTTTATTTGATTGAAAAGAGAAAAAGAAATCTTAATTTTATGATAAAATAGAAAAAAGAGTTTTAACTGAATTTAATTAATTAAACTATTAATCAAACTTTTCATCAGAGCTTTTAAGAGAAATAAAAGTAAATTTTAAAACAAAAGAAACGAAATCTTTGACCGTAAACCGAATGACTCGTAAATAGGATATGAATATTTGAAGATGGATTGCATCAGAGCACAGACCATACCTTCCATATGCTGTTCCATAGATGTGTCTCAAAGCGTATCAAAGATAATATTTCGATATATTATGAATGGTTTACCCTCTCTTTGGTTCGTAGTTTTAAAATGAGCCTCAAATTGATGTAAAAAACAGTATTTAGCGATTGATTTCATTTTAAAGCGGAAAAGGAGTCCTAAAATTGCTATAAAATTATGATAGAGTTGTGAACAAAACCTTTGATTAAATAAATATTACGTAAATTCAATGATTTTATGCCTCATATAATGAAAACGTAATCAAAATCCAATTTTGAATTCAAATCCTAAACACGTGTTATATAAGAATAGTATCGCAAATGATTCGGAGAATTATTGCGAACACAATGGGAACGGGAGTAAAGCAACAGGTGATAAACAGGGGCATCGACAAGCATTGGCAAGCATTACCAAGCTGAGTTAAAGCTGAGTCAAATCACGCTCATCAGCGCAGAAACATCCTTCAACCGTTTGCTTGACGTGAGCTATTTATGCAATATTGTGACGAACAGCACAACCACTCAATAGTTATTTTGTGCCATACATTCGTGATTCCATACCTAACAAACTATAGGCTCGGCTTCACATTTAAATATAAGTTTTTTTTTCTCAGTTCAAAAGTCATTAATATTGTGTCTGTGAACAGCTCTTTGCAAATCGTGTGCTCTTTTAGCACAACATTATTCGGTAGCGGCTATTATACTATTATACTATTATATTATTCCAACACATTTTTTCTATGGATTGGGTTCTCAAAGAAACTAATTTTCTATTACTTAAGAATTATTATTATCTAAAAAAATATTCAATTTTCTCCTTTTTATTCATTGGATTTAGGGATACCTTTACCTCTTATACCTCCTATACCTCTATGTTTTATAAATAATGTTATTCTGTGTCACAACGAAAGAACATTTTTCACTAAAATTACACATTTCTCCGAAAAATTAATTTTATTTATGAATTCATGAATTCACAGCTGAGATAACTTAATACTGAGTCATGATATACATGATATAAGTCAAAGAATATACACGTCTATACACTCATACCTTAACTATAAATACATGGAAAAGATTGTGTGAGAATGTTTTAAAATGTTGCTCTTGGCTTTTTCTAACAATCAATTAATTGTTTTGAGAGGAAATGCTTCACCTGTTAGTCGGCTATGAATTCAAGACAAGAGAAAAATATCTATTATTATGACTTAAAAGTGAACCGAAATTACAAAACGTTTTTCTCATTTCCAGGTATTAATTATTTAACTCAAAGAAAAGATTTAGTATTTATGCCGAAAATGTGATTTTTATTAAAACTGTTGTAACCATTCCAAGAGGTTATTGACTGTTGATCTTGGTCACTTTCTTGTAACAAAAGTATTGTAATAATGAATTAGAGTTAAAAGAATTGTTTTCTTCTTATCATTAAATTTATTCTAATTTTCTTTGATCTTAAGTGCGATAATTTGATGATTTGCAGGTTTATATTCAAATTAAGACTCAATTATCTCTTTTTAATGATAAAGAAAAATGGAATTACAATAAATTAGTGATGAATAATGTGTTATAATTGCCATAAATGCAAATCAATTGGGAGTTCTGCCAATCGGGTCATTAGAATCTCATAGAAAATGCCCTTAACTTGAATTAAAAATATCTATTATTTATTATATTTTTCAACACATTTTGTTAACTTTACTGAATTGTTTTCAATATTCAACTCTTAGACCGCATTTTAGTTATTTGAGAGCATTTTAGACATATTTTAGTATATTTGAGCTAATACTCAATCACCTCAATTATTAGGTTTGACTTTGGGTTCCCTTTATGTATGTGTTTGGCATTTGAGCGATCAGTTATACCTGAGATAATTATATACAAATAGAAAGAGAGAAACATTTATTCAAATAAGTTTTTGTTTTGATTTTTACAAGTTTTTAATGTCTGGTATTTTACGTCAAAACTGTCTCTCAATATAACGATTACTTTTGAACCTAAACTTCAAAACAACAGATGTTTTGACTTAAAATATTTATACGATTTTTATTCTTTCATTTTATTTGTTTCTTTGATTTATTTCGTGTTCTTCTCATTCGGTTCATCTAAAAATCAATAAGACTTATAATTTAGTAATAAATCTTTTGATGAGCGCCCACTTTCACACCACTCTTCGCACAGAATAATTGTATTTATAATTTGAAGCACAATTATACGAGTTTTAATGTTCACACTTTTAATGTTAAGTTTTAGCCTATTTTTAAGTCGTTTTTATTCAAATTTTGAAATAAAACTTTGATTATAACCTGTCTTTCAGTTCGCTCTGTCAGACACTGATCAGGAACTGAACAGAATAGACATTTCACTAGAATTTATTGCTATCCATTGCAATCTATGCTATCCTGGTATAATTAAGGTTCCCATTTATTTAAGTTAAACTTTGATTCCCGTTAAGTATATATTTATGCATTTATTTGTGCAAGCTCATTCAATGGCTCATTCAATGGCTCATTCAATAGATGAACGCGAGATTCGATTTAGTACTCAAACTTTTAAAAATTCTTTTCATACAAAACTATAATTCAGTTAATAAGTGTTTTTTGGTATAAATCTGATTGAAAGACAACTTTTGCTCAAATCCTATGGTTTTCTTTGAAATCGTTGTAATCCTCGCATTTATTGTAGGAATTGTTTTGGGTATAGAAATTGAGCGAAACTTAAAAGTCTCTGAAAACCCAGTATATCGACAATTTATGGCTAAATTTGGTCGCGGAATGGAAATCGTTGGTCAGGAAATTAAAAAAGAAAACGGTATTCCCAAACAGAGTTCAAAAGAGAATCTGAATTCAAATCTGTTGAATAACTGAAGAGTCATTCAATGGGACAGACATTCAATGTTTGAAAAATCGAGACATTTTATATAAAGAGTTTTTATATTCTATGAAGAAATGTATTCTTTCTCTAAATTCTTATTATTTTATAGAAATAAAAGATTGAAATAAACTTTAGAACCAAAAACAATCAGTTTTTGAATATTTTATTAAAAATGAATAAATAATTACCGAAATTTAAAATAACTTATGTTATGATTCATAAGTTATGACATGTAATACACTTTAGTTTCTAAAATGATTTATTCTTCAATCATTACCAGCGATGAATATTGAATACATAGGGGGTGAAACATTTCATTATACTTACTGTATGAACGACCATGTTCATTCGTTAACCAAGATTAGTGCTCACAGGGTTCACATAGATTACGCACAAAATGTATTCAAAAAGTGTATTCAATATCCATCGCTGATCATTACAATTGAAAATTTCTATTAATTTTTAGTCAATACTAACTCATCCTTAAGTTATTTTTTATGGTATTACAAGAGATAACTTTTATTGAACTTAAAAAAAATTCCATATCGACGCAAATGATTAAACAATTCATTTTATAACTATAACTGAATTAATAAAATTTAATACTATTTTAAAACACAATTTGAGAATGTTTTCTAAGATATTAAATCAAATGAAAACATTTTAATCCTTATATAATCTATAGATGTGTACATTCTTTACATTTTATGAAATGTAAATTAGGAACAATTGAATGATCTGTCATTTTATGAATTAATAGGCGTTTCGCCCATCAATTGATGATTAATTCAATAAACTATTTGTTTAGTACTGAGAGAATCAAATATTTATATTAAAATCAAAATATTTATTAAATGCTTATAATTGAATCAAAATATATTAAATTGTTTTTAATTTTACATTTAATAGTAATTAAATTAGAAATTTAAAGAGAAATTAATATCGAACTGAAATTAATACAACTTTTAGTTAATTTTGAGTTATGTGTCATTTGGGTATCATTTGGATGTCATTTGGGTGAGGCCTCAATTTGTGATTTGTTTTGCCTCAATTTAGAGTAGTCTTCTTCGGTCATCAATGCTTTGCTTTCGAATGGGAGCTGATATGTGTTCGGATCAACCGATTGATTGTGTTCTGGAAGTTTCAAGATTTCCTTCAATTTGTGTTTATTCAATTCCTCGATATTCTCATTATTCTCAACCTCTGATTTCTGAGCCCTTACTACAGACTTCTTCTTTACTTTACTCTTCGTTTTATTACTCTTTGCTTTTCTTCGGGAACTTATTATACAAAATACCTGCACAAATTGCACAAATTGCACAAATTATGATTAACTCTTTCTATCGGTATTTAATACTTTGATAACATACCGACACTCCACAAACAGCTATAAATATTAAGACCACAATAACAGTCACTATAATAGGAAGAATAATCGAAGACATTTCCACTTTTGATTTAAATTTTTATGAAAATCGAATCCGTTTTGAAATAATTCGTTAATTATTTTTATATCTCGAGTTTTAACAAAAATTATTAATAAAACATAATTTCAACAAAACGTCTGTTATTTTCAGTTATAAAGAGAATAAAATTTGAATTACATTTGAAATCGATTTGAAATTATAGATCAAATTCAAAGATATGATGAATGAAGAACCAAAACATCCGACTTTAGACAACGAAATCAAAATTAATTTACCGCAGACTCGACACGTATCGATTCGGGACTCTCTCGGATGTGAGAAAGGTATTCGTAACGAAATTCTTGTTAGGAATAAAAACGATGAAGTCTTTATTGAGAGCACTGTCGACCTCTCGGGTAATAACGATCTCAAAGTTTATAAAAATAAATCTCTGATAAAACACGTCTACAACGGAGTCATTAAATTAGACAAACAAGAGTCGACTAAAACTGACAACAAATCTGATCAAAATAGTACCCAAAACACAAGTTTGAGCCCAACTACTGAACAAAAAGACATTCATATAATAAATATGGACTCAAATCCAAAACAAGAGATATAACTCAAGAGATTTAATTCAATATTTATTTTGTTTTATTAAAATTAATTCAGAGATTAAATAAAATTTACTTCAAATTCAATTTGAAATTAATTTTAAAAATTGATTAAATGTTTTAGTATTAATTGTGCTTAAATAGTAATTATTATTCTATACAATGATCAGGTGCTCTTGGTCTTTCAATAAATCTAACTCTTTGGTTAAATTAAAGATTAGAAAATATACCATAGTAAAATTATATAAGTGCTTAAAAAATGATAAAGTTATGTGTGTTTTGAATACTAAATATGTCGAAAACATTTTAAAAATGTTTAGTTTTGTAAAAAAAACAAGTTATGAATAGTATTGTAAGTCCACACAAAAAGCAAATGAAAATTCAAATATTCTATCATTTATTTCCAGAAAGAAATTAATGTAAAACCAATTAATCACTGGGAAATAATGATCTAGGCAAAAAATGAATTATAAATTAAATTAATAGTAGAACAGAAATAAGACCTGACATCAATGAAATTGAATGATGTGTTGTTTGGCGAACAAAAATCAGTAAATATTTGTTTTGAAAAACATGTCATTCAATGACTTTAAATGTTTAGATATTGTATAGTATTGTCTTGAATTTGGAGTTGAGGGCAGACATCAAATGATTGATAAATTAAGTCTTTTTATGAAAAGAAGTAATCGTTAGTCTTCATGACTCGAATGAATGGCGCGACACAAACAAATCGATACAATCATTCCCATCAACTAATTTGTATTCAAATATAGTTTTTAGGATAAAATTTCAAAATTTATTTTTCTGTTAATACAGACCACAATTCCAGAGAAACCACAGCCCATAACCACAAACACCATTGACTCGGCTCTGATAAAGCGTTCGAGTTTGTGAAGACAGCCCTTATTTATACAAATCAATAGTTATTGAAAAAAATGTTAAAAACGAATCAAATATTGAATTTAGTTTTAATTGACTCACATTTTGATTCCTAAAAACACGGTTTTCAGAGATATCGGATGATTGACAGAGTGTTTCATTGACGGGTCGGGGATTATTGTGGGCCTGTTTTTCTAATTTATTCTGTAATAGACAACAGGTTCGGCTCACATTAGAGTTCGGACCATTCATTCGTTGTGTCCTGAAAACAGACTTTTCGTAGTCTTTTGGACTCTCAATACCACAACAGTCGAACTGATGAACAGTTATTTAAATAAAAGTCACATAATTTTTAAATAATTAATAATTGAGTTAACCTTAGTTTGTGCCAAATCTATGGCTGAAGTGAATGAGGACTGAAGTCCGTAATCGGTTTGCAATTTATGAGTTAATTCTAATTTAAGTTCGGCCACAACTTTCTCTTGAAATATAACTGCCATTATTCCAACGGTTAATTCCAGAGCAAAGATTACCAAAAGAAATAGTGAATACTAAACAAATAGGAAAATGATCATGCTCACAATGTTTATAGGTATATCAAAATTTACAATTATTAGAGCCCATCGATTCTCTTTGATGGCACCACAACAGCCACAAAAGCCTATCAGACCAACAGCAGATCCAATCACTATGAATGACCATGCTAACATTTGCAGCAAAGCATAATTGTATTTCTCTACAATAAATAATTTGAAAAGACTGGAGCGCTCGTCTTCAACTAAGAAGAATATCCCTAAAGAGAACAGAATAACTCCGGACGCCTTTAACAAAGAAAGAAGTGATTATATTTTCTATAAGTTTTCAATACAAAATTGTTTTACCCAAAAGACTGCATTGAAAACTATGAGTAAAAGTTTGGCACATTTTGCGCCACAACTTAATGCCATTTCGAGTCAATTATTTGACCGAAAATTTATGCCATAAATTCCATTAAATCACTGAAAGTAATGAACTCTCATTAAAATAAATCAACAAATTTAGCACTTTTTCTTCTTTTGACAAAAAGACTAAAAACCATTAAAGCTATTAAATATCTACATGATCAAATTAATGGATACATTCATAAACATTCATTTTCTACAATCGATCATTTACCTAGAACCATTTATTTTGTATTTCTTTTCTTTAAGAATTATTTCAAATAAATAATTATATTAAACCAAAAAATCAAATAAAAAGTATAATTAAACGAAAAACGATTAGTTTCTCAACAAATATAAGTAAATAAATGGGTTTTATTTGACCAAAAGCTAAGATATTAACCAAATTTTAATCTAAACTTTTTATCCAAGAAATGGATTTCATCCCAAATATGTGAATAATCACTGATCAATAATCACTTATCAATAATCACTTATCAATAAAGAGACTTTCATATAAAACAATAATTTACTTCTTTTAAATTATATATTTCTTTAAAATTTAAATTATATTTAATATATATTTTAGAGTATTTTTAATGTTTTGTATTCAATAAGATTTACAAACTTTTGTTGAAAACTATTAAACGAATTAAGAATTTTTTGAAATTTAAACATCATTTGAGAGAAAAGGCTTTTCATAATTTAAACGAAACATTTGGATGAAAATGAGTTCAAAGCATTTCTTGACTTTTGCGGACACATTGGGTTACTTTTTTTCTGAATCCGGGTAAGTCATTTCTCCACTGTTTGGCCGCTTCAATATTAGCCGGGGAATTGTCATTCGGGTCAGATAGCATTGAGATGACACTAATCAATATTGTCTCAACGGTGTGCACAGGTAGCCAACGCTCGCACGCCTTTTCATAGCCATAAGTGTCGGGTCCCGGTTCATGAAGTATTGAAATGCAAACCTCGCCGTTTCTGTAAATGTTTGGGTGCCATATCTCTGATATGAATCTCATTTTTGGTGGCCGTTGCGGGTAATTCACCGGAAAATCCAAGTGTGCTTTAAACAAACCGCCCTCATAGTATGTGTCGGGTGGCCCTACAATCATAACTTCCCATTTGTATATATTGTTCTCTTCGACGAGTCCCGCACTAAACCCTTGGACCGGTTTTTTCTTTAATTCATTTAATTGTTTTCGTAGTATAAGAGCTGACTGAGCGGCCATCAATTGCACAGAATAATCAAACTTTGAATCAACAGATAATTGAAATTAACTCTAATTTTGAGATTCACTTCAATTAATTAGTGATTTATATAAAGACTGAGTTTAAAATATCTTAAATTCTATTCAGTCTTTCGTTTTAAATAACAATTAAAATAAATTCAAATATTAGTATAACTCTCGAGATTTGATTGTCTTATATGAAAGTCAATTATAAATAAAAAAGTTATTCAGTTTTCAATATTTTAATATTTTCTATTCACTGACAAAATTAGAGAAACTAATTGAGACCAACACATGTATTGTCACTTCTATAAGTTGTTAACAATATGAAAGACTTCCTCTTAATTTTCCTCTTTTATTAATTAAGAGGCACTTGATAAAGTAGAGTCTAATACTTAAAAATTAAAAATAGCATAATATTGATCTTGGTACATCTTGTAAAACAAAAATATATAAAATATTTGTGCAAATCACCACTTCTTTACCCGAATGCCGAGTCTTAAAGTTATTTTTCCATACAATTTATTTATATATAGAATTCCAGTAAATTATAAACTATGAATAAAATGAATAAGTTTGCCATATTAAAACAAGCTTATATTTTGACCTTGTTACTCATACCTCACAGACAATTTTACTAATATTTACTAATTTATTCTCTATTTTAACTAAATCCAAATGTGAAATCCTGGGTAGTTTTTTGCAGCTAAATTAATTATTAATACAAGTAAATAGATGTGCCTGATTTCCTTTTTATCATAGAGTGGTTGTGTTAGAAATTAAATGAGGCCCCTCTATTTACTCGTATTAATAAATAATTTGGCTGCAAAAATCTACCCAGAATTTTGCATTTGGATTTAGTTACTCTAATTCATTAGCTATATGTCATTCATATTAATAACAAAAGAGTTCTAAATTTATCTTTCTTTAAAGCTTTTTACATCAAATTTATCTAGCCAATTTTAAGGGAACAGAACCCCATTCGCTGAAACTGATTTAACAAATCAAATCTATAAATCCTAAGCTTTCCAAAGTGACCAAGATCATTTTAATAAGCAACTGTTCATAAATTTTTTTTACTTTTTAGTCCATTTATGAGTCAATCAAATGTAAATTATTATAACTTATTGTTTAAATTATTAATTATTTGTGAATATATTGAATAATCTCTAACTCAAATAATAGTATTAAATTAATGTAAATTTCTATTCCTTATACCGTATGAGTTATATATTTATATGAGTTATCATTAAATTGTGTCTCATTTAAAAAAAACAGTTCAACTTTTTGTTTGAAAGAAATTTATGTTAAATTAAATTAGTTAATCATAACTAATAGACGTATAAACTGAAATCATAATGAGAAATAGACCCGTTATATAGTTTGAATATCACCCTGTAAAATTAAAAAATGTTTTGGATTTTAAATTATTTGAAAATTGCAAGATTCAAATTAGAATAACTAAATGTTAGAATAAAGAATTATGATTTAATCAAAGAAAATGTTTGCATAATATTTAACTCTTGACTTAATTAATATAAACATTAATTTAATACTAATTTAATACTAATTACATATGAGTCATAAAAAGTGTATTTAAGTAATGAATTTCAATTCAATTATTTGATTTAGTCTAACAAAGAGTGCATTACTCCGATATTTCCGGAGATTCCGTTCATACAATGAATAGAAAGTAAGGAATAAAGACTTCCATTAAAGTTATTTTAAGTGACATTATATTCAAAGTATTCATTAATGTTTTAAAATTTAGTATTTTGTGACAAAAAAATGAAAGCCTTTCATTTTTGGAGTATTATTTCAAATATTTATGAATTGTTTTATAAGATATCAAATGATAGGAGTCATCAGAGAATAAAATTTCCATTTCAGACAAAATTACTAAAGGATTTTGAGGAATACAAAAGTGGTCCACATTTGGATAAAATATTGAATTATTTATAAATTATATATTTTTTTAATACAAGAAAGAGTAAAATATTTGTGGCACAGAATAAGTCGGTTTAATGACTTATTCGGATAAATTGCGAACAAATAATAATTTAGAGACAAAAAAAGTTATGTGACTTTAGTTTAACATTTAAGAGAAGACTATTTGAGTGAACCCTATTTGAGAGAACTACCAAAACATCTGCCAAAATGTATTCATATATTCCTTTCGATGTCTAAACTTTTCTGGATTTTAGGATAACTGATCCCTAGTATTGACATAAAAATTTCAAATTCCATAATATTTAAGAAATGATGATACGATGTATTCATATATGCATCTGCCATACCTGCCATACCATTACCACACCCTTAAACATTTATAACACTACCACTGCTTTCATAGAAATAAATGGTTTAATGAAAATTATTTAATATTCTAACGAATAGAACAAAACATTATATTAAAGAAATGAATGCAATTCTCTGGAAAAGAGTGGGTATAGTATTTCAACCATTAATTAATCAATTTTTAGAATATGAGTTAAATTTAGAAAAGAATCAAGTTCAATTATTTTCTATTTATGGAAAGTTCATAAAGAAATTACCTTTTATTTGATCCTAAACTCCATTTTAGTGGTAATGGCATTGATTTTATTGTTTAAAAACAGAACAAAAGTCTCATCTCTTGGGGTTCTGACGTTTTTACAGACTCTAACTCTAATGCATAACAAATAATTGGTTTTTTTTTGTATGAAAAATGTGGTGAATCTACCGGACAGTCAACTGATATTAATAGATATTCTCTGAAAGAGTCAGCGAATAGCGGAGGAAATGAATGCATGGATGCTCTGCTCGTTCAAAGTTATGCACAAAATGTTCCATAAATGTAATCCCAGTTAAGTGTCGACCAATTTTTATGTTTATTCAAAAGACATTTTATGGGAAACTTTAGTGAATAGTTTTTGGGCTGTTTTTTATCAAAACTTAATTTACTGTTTATTTTAAGGCAAACGATTAAAAAGAGAAATCAAATACAAAACCAGTGGTAAAGTCTCTTATAGTGTGTGAGTGTATGAGTGACTGCCCCTTAAAGAACACTTCAAAGCAATGAAATACATTGAAAATCGTTTTAATTTCAATCAAAGATAGTAATGAAAAAATAGAATCAAAAAATTAGTCAAAATTCTGGTTTAGATTCCCATTAATTTAAAGATTGAATAAAAAGATAAATGAAAAGTTGGTTCAGAGTGAAAAGGAACAGGAAACAATGGAAACTTTTTATAATATAATTAAATGAGTAAACAAAAAAATTGATTTAATGAGAGGCAGTGAAATGCAATTTTAATAATAAACTTCAAATTGATTTTCAAAAATATAAACTCAAATGTAATCTATTAATCAAAGAATAATATAATATAATTATAATAATCGCTTAAAATATATTTAAATATCTTTATATTTATAATAAGTATAATAAAGTCATAGAATAATCAATTATTAGGAAAAATTCAAAGTGAAGTCAATCTCTTTTTCTAATCTTAATCTTTAATACAATTAAGAGATAATCTAATAATTAAATATAAAAAATAACATAAATATTATGAATTACTTTTTAAGAAATCAATTAAATTGGATTTAATTAAAACTTACATATCTTTTGGAAATTACTGTAAATTACAAAAGAATTTTTCACTTAATTTCTTAAATATAAACGTCGACTGAATTATAAGTCTCTAAACAATTAGAAAAGTTTATAAACAGAAGTTTATTAACTCATCGGACGATTGTCTAAAAAGTCGACAAAAATAGGAGAACTCGATTTGAATCAAATTATTTTATTATAGAAAAGGACGACAACTCTCTTACTGTTGGTCTGTCTTTTCATGCATTGAAAACATCACCAAAAAAACTACACTATTGTCGATATTCATAGTATGAAAGGGATTTTCATAATTTTGTTTCTCATTTTTTAATTTGTGTTCAAAACACAGAATAATCTATAGTGACATCGCTTTTAGAAAGAGTGTCGGCGCACAAACGCTTTGCTTCAAATGTATGACAATCTTTTGCTCATTTTTTACAAATATTTTTCATAAAACTTTAGTTTAAATCAAATTTGAACACATATTCACATATTATTAAAGACATTTAAAGAACAAATAAATAATTTCTAATATAATAATAAAGTGATAATTATTTTAAAGTAATTTATTCCTAATTCAGTCTCAAAATTCTAACTCTAATTAATTAGTAATCACTTAATCAATGATAAAACCAAACAATTGATTAAGAATTCAATGAATTCAATGACAAGAAATGATTTAAAGACGAAATAAATCAATAAATAGATGTAATGATTGTATATAAAAGTCAATAATGATGTCATGAAATCTGATATATATTTTCTTTTTTGTCTTTTGTCTGAAAAATAGATTTTAAATAAAACAAAAGATAATGTTATGAAAAGTGTTGCGACGAATGAGACTTTGAGTTTTCATTACATTTTTTGGGACTTTTTGATGGTTTTTCGTCAGATTTAGTTTTGTCTGACTTTCTCTGTGGAGAAACACTTCCTTCTGATGAATGTTTGCCTCGACTTTCGTCGCCTTTTTTCGATGAGCTTTTGTGCGGACTCTCTTCTGATGAATGTTTACTACTCTTGTGATCGTCTGACGACTTCTTTGATGGACTGTCATCTGATGAGTGTTTTTTTGTGTCAGATTTTCTGACTTTTTCTGATTTGTCTTCAGACTTGTCTGACTTCTTAGGCTTATCTTCAGATGATTTTCGATTTTTGTCTTCACTTTTTTTAGTCTTAAGTGTTTCGGAACTGTCATTATTAGAGTGTTTGTCCACTTTGGAGGACATTTTCATTTTCTTAGGAGTAAATTCAGTGATAATAACGGTTACGTTATTGACAGTGACTTCCTTGACGTGAGCGTTACTCCGGTCCACATTCTTGAGTTTAGCCTTGGCACTTATTGTTCGCGGTTTCTTCACTTTAACTGTTGATACCGTTGGTGTCGAAGGGGTCGAAGGGGTGGACACTGATGTCGAAGAGGTTGAATTGCAACTATTGACTGGTTTACTGTTATTACCACTAATTTTATTATTATTTGAATTACTATTTAAAGGATTACTAATGTCTGGACTCATATTATTAGAATTAAAACTATTATTAGAATTATTGTCGATATTATTGTTTAGAATACTATTATTGCCGTCTTTACTATCATTGGATGCGTTGACACCACTAGAAGAGGGACTACTCATAAGAGAACCAGTGCTGTCATCCTTTCGTTTTTCTGCCTTATCTTTAGTTTTAACAGCTTTGATGGCCTGTTGTTTGATCTGTTCCTGTTGTCGGGCCACCTGTTGAGCAACCATTTCAGGATTGATCCGAGGCTTTCTGGTTGAGGTACCCTTCCGTACGTCACACATCAGACACTTAAACGCCTCATAACTGTTCCGATACGTACAGACACTACAATCCCATGTATTCGATGAGTCCTCTAATGATGACGAAGAAGTAGACGAAGACTTTGTCCCATAACTGTTGGCCACCGATGACGACAAACGTTTTGTGTCGCGACGAGAAGACGAACCCATTAGACCCAACTCTTTGTCCATCTTTTCTGTTGTCGGCTTTGGATCCGGTTTTGTGGACACAACTCAACACTTACTTCACAGAAAAGCATTCATTCAAATAATTTTGAGTCTCATCGCAGTTGTCGTCCAATAGAGGAACGACTCGACTCTCAAAACATTTGTCATTCAATTGATTTTAACAACAATTTAATTAAAAATTCATTCAAGAAATGATTAAAGCATTTGTTTCAAACCGAGAGTTCAATGTATTAAATGGCGATATATTTGACCGCTTGTTGTGTGCGTTACCACAGAAACGATTGTTCGCTACCAAACGATATGTTTATTACTCGAACGCCAATCGCCATAACAAATATACGTTATTTTTGAATTCAGTTCTCAATCACCAATAATTTTTGTTCCTTTTTTTCTATGGCTTTGAGGTATAAAAATTCTACAAAATTCTTATTTTTGGTTTTTTTTTTCATTTAGGCATTGCATAAATTGACATTTAAAGAGAACAAGGTATATTTCTAATTTTTCAATCTTAAACTTGTCAAACAGTTTTATAAACTTGCAAAAAGCAATAATTTAGGAAAAAATAATGGTTACATTTGAGTATATTTAATTAATTGCATTTAAGATCAAAACATTAGTTAAGTATCATTAGTTGAGTTCATGAATAATGTGTTTGCGATACAAAAGCGGTTCAATAATTAAATGAATTGAATTGCAGTCCATTTGAAAATTAGATCACAAATAACTGATTTGACTAAAAAATCTAGTCTTTAATGACAGTAATGAATATAAACATAATGACCCAAATTGACCCAAACTATTCAATTATAACTCATCATTAAGTTATAGGAAATAAATGTTATTTTAAATAAAAGAGGAGTCTTTGATATTTCATTTTACTAAATATTATGAGTTAATAATTAGCATGAACATTTCTACAAATAAGAGTAATTTTTTTCTTTCTATATTTCTTATATTATGGTCTCAAAATGTTTAAGTATAAAGTTTTCATTGAATTGATTAACAATGAATTGAAATAAATAAAATAAGTAAGGTTATTTTACTTAACTAAGACAATCAATATACAAGAGATAAATATGGTTAAGATGAACATGAACAAGGTCTTCTATCGATAAGATTAATTAATTCTAAAATTCAAAGAATTGGTTCATTAATTTAAATTTGTCTTATCTATCACATTTCTTTATTAAGTTTGAAAAATTCAAACTATTATCTAGCAAGATTATCTTATTTTAATGAATGTCATTCATTCATTATATACTTTGATAATAGCTTTGAGAAATGAGCAAGTACAGATTGGACTAGCAAACATATTCCAGTTAAATCGATGTAGTAATAAACTAATCTAGTTACTTATAAAAAATATATTGAAAGGTTAATACCATAGTCACTATCTTGGTGATTTTTAAACCTCATTTTAATTACTTTAAAGTTAAAAATTTTTAGCTAAACATTACTTAAACTAAATTTCGAAACAAAAATTGATTTCATTATAGAAGTAATGTTTATAATCTATCAATAAATTTAACTAATCATTAATTTGAACCAAATATAGAAATCAAAGCCCTTTGAAATGCATACAAACTTTATCTTTAAGTTTAGCTAAACTTTAAATACTTTCAACAAAACTAAAATGAAAATTCATCCATCAAATATTGCCAGATCATAGTGTGAACCAAATGAACATTTAATGAATAAAAATATTCTAAAGTTATTATATAAACAAATATAAATATTTTATAAATAAATAAAATTTACTTAAAGGAAGTTTTATTTAATATTTTTTGGATAATTTACTAAACATTATTAAATGATTAAAGTATTGCAAGTTTTATATATAATTTACAAATAAAACCATTAATTTTAAATTCTTTAATAATAAATTGTTATTTAAGTTTTAAGTCATAAAAATTGAATAAAATAAAAATGATCTATGTTCATTTAATATCAATTAATTTGAATTCAATATTTTTTTTGGAAATATTTCTAATTTTTTTATCAAATTTTATCTTTTATTCAAAAAAAATTTCAACTCATCTAAACTGGTTTTATCCGAATCATTGAGGGCTGAATTAGGGCTATACTTACCCTTCAATGAAGTTTCCTAACACTTTCCTTACACACATTACAATTGAAAGTTTCAGTTATAAAATGAAGGATATTTTGACCTTGCACATTTCACGCGAAAATGCTTTTGGGAAATGCGTAACAAATAGAGCATGCTAAACTCAATAATATTTGAAACGCCATTTGTAGTTATTAATTAATTATGTGTTATAGATAATCACCTTGTTCACTATTTGATCATAATTTGATCATAAGTTTCTAATTTTAATACAATCCAAGAAAAGTTCAAATTATGAGATATTACTGAAATTCTTTTATATAAACAAATGTTTTAATGAATGAATGTTTTACTAAAACTGATTATCTCCTAGACTCAATATCTATGACATGTAAGTGATAAAATGATCATGATAAAATTCCAAATTGGAACTGTCTCTTGTAATAAAGTATTGGTCCCCTCAACCCCACAACCATTCAATTGAGGGGTTGTTTGCCTCAAAGGGATCGTTAATTAACAACTTTTGGAGTGATTGATGTATTGACAATACATTGAAGATAACGATAAGTGAGGATAACCCTGGATAAGGATGAGGTCAACTAAAAATAAATTGTCATACATTTAAATCACTCATCAATTGTTTGAATAATAGAGATTTGCATGTTTTCAATGTTTGAGTGAATAACATATGAAAAGAGTGTAAAATAAGCAAAAATATAGTTTTGGTGTGAATTTGATTTACAATATTTGTTATAATATTTGTTGCCATCATTTCTCGTATAAACAAAAGTTAAGTTTACAT
This sequence comes from Galumna obvia, assembly GCA_034695785.1. Classification (NCBI taxonomy): domain Eukaryota; kingdom Metazoa; phylum Arthropoda; class Arachnida; order Sarcoptiformes; family Galumnidae; genus Galumna; species Galumna obvia. The sequence continues at coordinate 32,841 of JAQFZM010000249.1, forward strand.
TAAAATGAGTTAAGTTTAGACCAGAATTGAGACTTTTCTTCATTAAATAAACAATTTGTGGTTCAATAGTGAATTGAAACGTTAAGTAAGTTTGAGTTAACTGTTGTGCGTTCAGTCTATTGGCTGTTGTGTTGCACAGACACCAACTAAAACCCAAAACAGGTTTAATTGACAAAAAACCAGTAAAACATTATATGTGTTGCAATAGTGCTGTCATAATGACACGGATAATACCCGCCCTCATTATATTAGTCACTCATTAGACCATTATCTCTATGCTTGTGGTCATTTGTGAGTCGAGGGAAACGCTATGAATAAAGTGTGCCATTAATTGTCTTTGTTTTGAAGACTCAAAGCAATGGCCAATCGTTTGGCCGATTATTTTGTTGTGGTTGGATATGACCACCAAAAACAAAGAGGTGGTGTCAGTACTGGCAAAATATTACAGCGATTCCCTCAAAAGGATTGGGATGAGTGTCCTTTCATTGATTCAATTGAAATGTTTTGTCAGCCAAACAAATGGAGACTTTCATCACAACAACAATCGCCAACTTTTTTCATATTTGTCTTAACCGACATCGACGCCAATCGACACTATTGTGCGTCCCTTTCCTTCAACGAACCCATTGCTATACAACCCGTTAAACACGACGACGAAGACATCGATGACGAGTCCATTACTTCAATCGATGGTTCAACCAATGCGTTATGTAATGGTTCTCAACATCACTCTATTATGTACGCACCCAAATGTCTGCTCCTCATCTCCCGATTCAATTACAGGGAAACACTTAAGGTTTGGACAATCATTTCATTCTATTACTAATTGTTTTTCATTTTTAAGAATTGTCTGACAGTCATATATACGGCATATATCGATAATTTGGAGGTTTCCATGGAAGTACTCATAACTAATATCCTTTCCTGTGTTGATATCCCATCGCCAGGTATTAAATTCTTATATCCTCTCAATTATATTTCGGAACAAATTATAAATAATTGTTTTAAACCATTAATTTGATGTTTCAAAGGCGGACCTCAAATAAGATTCTCAATCGGTGGGGGCGACCGCCAATTCCTTCAGCCACCCCTCAGTTCAACAATACCTGTAACTCATACAACAGTTTATAACCTCTTTGAACAATTGGGTATTCAATCTGTGGTAAATCTGGTCTGTGCCGCTATGACTGAACATAAGATACTGTTCCACTCGCGGTCGTACTCACGATTGCACGACGCCTGTCACGCACTGACAGCACTCATGTATCCATTCGTCTACAATCATATTTACATTCCTCTACTGCCCTCACCTCTCATAGAAGTGTTGTCGACGCCCACACCTTTCCTAATGGGAATTCATTCCTCTCTGAAAAACGAAGTCACAGATCTTGTAATCAATTGTTTTCTTTAAATTATAAATGATTTTAACGAAATTGTTTTGACCTTCAGTTAGACGTCATTGTCGTTGACTTAGATGGGGGTTCAGTTACTGTTCCCGACTGTTTACGAGTGCCTCGATTTGATGAACCCCTATATTCTCAACTAATAACTCATTTATGTTATGTAATTCGACCGCAATTGATCCAGGCAGACGATGCATTTCCTTCTAGTCATTACAAACCCTCTCCGCCTCAATATTTGGTAATATATTCTTATTATGGTTTAGGCTTTCATTCTTTCCTTTCTGGCAAAGGATAAGGAGATAAGAGCCATATTTGTTCGAACGTTCGCTCAGTTGCTTCAGGGCTATCGGTCGTGTCTTACAATTACTCGCATTCATCCGAAACCAATCATAACTTTCCATAAAGTAATTGAAAAAAAAATTTTAAAAAAAGAATTGATTTTGAAATTGTTTTATGAAAAATCTTTTAATCGATTCATGTCTTTGTTTTGTTGTTATTCCACTTTAGGCATCATTTCTGGGCCAAAGAAATTTGATTGAAAGCGATTTTGTTGTTCGACTACTTGACTGTATGTTCTTCGTTACGTTCGTTCAGGAAAGAGGTCTGCCCTACAGGCAGTGCGATCTCTTCGATGAGGTCAGACATTCACTGAATTATTAATTTGTTTTTAATAATTATTTTTTTTTCAAAACATTAGTTGTATTCATCTCTTCAAACGTTATTCAAAGAAGAGCTCAGAAATCCTGATTCCGTTATATTACATATCAGAGATCTGTCTCAACAGTTGTTTTTGAATGAAAATCCTAATCCACAGACCCATACCTCAAAGATTCCAATGCCAACAGACGGTGCCTTCACTAGAATACATTTACCGTCGTTTCCGACACTAAATGCGGAGAAAATTCAAGAAATTATTGACAACGAAAATATCAAACGAGAGATGACTATTACTCGACGTATGAGCACAAAGAATAATAACGTCCGAATTGTGCCGATGGGAACCCCAATCTCTTCAGTTAATGATATCTTTGGTGCTAATGATATTATAACAAACTCCGCGCGAAGACTCGAAGTAATGAGGAATTGTATTAACAGTATTTTTGAGAATAAGATATCGGACGCAAGAAAGACATTTCCAGCGGTTTTGCGCGCATTGAAGACAAAAAACGCTCGTTTGGCGCTCTGTCACGAACTGGCGTTTCACGTCTCCGGAAATAAAGCAGTGTTAGAACACCAACAGTTTGATTTAATTGTGCGACTCATGAACTGTGCTCTTCAAGACGACTCCCACCTCGATGTGAACGGTGTGGCCGCTTCTATGCTACCGCTGGCGATGGCTTTTTGTCGCAAACTATGCACTAATGTTATTCAATTCGCCTATACTTGTATTCAAGATCACCCCGTTTGGTCAAACCCACAATTTTGGGAACAGACTTTTTACTCAGACGTCGAGGTAGAGATCAAAAATCTGTACAGAGAATCATATTGTCAGAGATTTTTGTGTGACTCTCCCGACAAAGAAATAAGAAATTCTGTGATAAATTCAAAGAACTTAAATATAGAGCCGTCAGCGCTTGAGATCGCGGCCGAGCAAATGAGGGTTTCCCTTCAATTGACTCCTTTACAGTTAGAAATGTTTGTCTCAAATGAGAATTCGACGGTTTTCGCTCAGGCAATACATTATGCAAACCGAATGGTTTCTATGAAAGTGCCATTAGATGTCGGGGCGCACAAGTCTTTCAAAGTCTCAACAGAAAGTGATACTAATTCTGTGTCTAATCTGACCAACTCTAACGTCTATGACGGCAGTGGTTCCAACGGTTCAAATAATAACGACAACGAATCCGGTTTTGAAGAGGATAACCAACATTTGCAAAATCCGAATAATTCGGAAATCGGCGCAAATGTTATTAAATTTGTGACCCGTTTTGTGGACAAAGTCTGTACAGAGAGCGGAGTCAAAGACGAACTAATAAGACATTTGCATCAAATGATTCCGGGAGTAGTAGTTATGCAAATGGAAACTCTTGAAAGTGTTTGGCGCGAAAGTAAACGTTTGCCGCCAATTACTAAACCAAAGATAACTACACCTAACCTATTGATTGGTGAAGAACTAACTATGCCTGGACTGCGCTCTTATCTTATTCATGACGGACGCGATGAGGGCCAGTGTGGCGTTCCTTTTGGGACTCAACTATTGCCGACCGAAGGCGCTATATTTTTAACAAATTATAGAATTATATTTAAAGGCCGTCCCTGCGATCCATTCGCTTCAGAATCAGTAGTCGTCAGAAGTTTTCCGATCGCAGCCCTCACTAAAGAAAAGCGAATTAATGTTCAATCGATTACATCGATCGACCAATTCTTGCAGGAAGGACTCCAACTCAGATCAAATACATTTCAATTGATTAGAATAGCTTTCGATGAAGAGGTTTCCTCCGACGATATCGAATCTTTTCGCAAATGTATTAATAGAGAGCGAACTCCGCCCACTATTTTTCATTTGTTCACATTTACATCACAATTAGAAGTGGCTCAAACTAGATTTCTTCAACTCCAGAAACAAAAAGAGAAGAACTCAACCTTCAAAGGAATGGCAAAGAAAACTCTCTTAAGAACTGCTCAAAGGGCCGGCTTTAAAACCAAAAATAATCGAAAGAATAAATACATAACTGATTCTTCCGGTTTTATTCCTGGAATGGTTAAAACAATGGCTTCTCCCACAAGGAATAAGTCTATTGATATGTCAGAAGATAAAAGTTTAATTGACTCCGAATCCATTCAAAGTATTCATCAGACAAATACCATTTCCTCGTCTTCACCTCATATTGTTCTGAATCACATGAATACAAATAATGAAAAAACTTTAGACAAATTACATGAAATGTCTTACGTTAAAGACTTTTCGAGGCTCGGTTTGGGCTCAATTGGAGGTTATTATGGATCGTCAGCTTCTAGTGCCAAGTTATCTAGGTCTAATACTGTTGTTGAAAGTTTTCGAATTTCTTCCGTTAATTCTAATTATTCGGTGACGAAGAGCTATCCGGGTCTGTTTGTGGTTCCATATCATATAAGTGATGAGGCCATCAGAAGACTTAGTAGAGGGTATCGACACTATCGCTTTCCAGTGATTACTTGGAAACATCCGCGAACTAAAGGACTTATACTTAGAGGAAGTTGTTTTCACGGGAAAGGGGTTATCGGACTATTAAAAAGTCAGTCCTCTGCTGGAGTCACGACTTCCACGTCCTCAGAGACGTCCACTAATATTGAGAACGAAAAATATATTTCAGCGATCGTTCGGTTGACTCCGGCCTACTTTCTTAGGAATAATTCAAATCGAATTTTAGAAAATGGATCCACTCTTAGTGTTAATTCAATTTTGGGTCAGCGCGATGTTCCGGTGACAACACCCGATAGCCCGCGAAGAGCTATAAGTGGCGGCACTTCTACTGCTTTCTATCGAGCGATGAATACTTTGAGAAGTTCGGGCGGAAAGTCAGCCATTGGAACACAAATGGGGAAACAATTGCAGAAGTGGTCAAATTCGAGTCTCAAAGACAAACAAAGATTAAGTGCTCCAACAGATTCTCCCACTTCTTCTTCATCCGGTTCTCAACCAAACCTCAATCGATCCGTTCTTTACATTTTTGGAGAGAAAAACCAAATAAATAAAATCAAAACCGAGTCCTTCACTAATTGTGATTTTATACCGGTTGACATCCATGAAGTCCGTCACGTGAAGACTAGCTTCAAAAAACTGATGAGAGCGTGCGTTCCCTCTACAACCCCGACTAATAATGATCCAGAACAATCATTTTATCGCCTTTTTGAGAACTCTGAGTGGTTGACTCAATTGAGAACAATTATGCAAATAAGTGGTGCTATCGTTGATCTGATCGACATTCAGGGCTCATCTGTTATGGTTTGTTTAGAAGACGGATGGGATTTCGTTCCTCAAATCGTTTCCATCGCACAGATATGTCTCGACCCCTATTACCGTACATTTGAAGGCTTTCGTACACTCATTGAAAAAGAATGGCTCGCATTTGGTCATCGTTTTAGCCATCGTTCCAATCATACGGCGGCCACACTTTCTTCCGGATTCGCTCCAATTTTTCTCCAATTCTTAGATATTGTTCATCAAATTCACGATCAGTTCCCGCTTTCATTTGAGTTCAATCAATACTTCTTGAAGTTTATGGCCTATCATTACGTCTCGTGTCGTTTCCGAACATTTCTTCTCGACTGTGAGAGCGAGCGCTCAGAAGTCGGTTGGATTTATGAAGACGTGAAGTCATATTATTCACCGAAACAACACGAAAGCGAATCCGATGACGACGAGACACAACTGTGTGCTTCAAATAAGGCTACCCTCACCGTTAACAACAATTCACAATTCAATTACATCGGAACCTCTTTTTGGGACTACGCCTTCAAATTATGGTCAAAGTCTCCGATATTCTTCAACTTTTATTACGTTCCTATCATTAGTCAGGAAGGAATGAGTAGCGACGCCGCAGTCATTCGACCCGCTTTTAACATATCCTCTTTAAAACTTTGGGACTATTATGTGAGCGAAGAATTAGCTCATGGTCCCAGTTATGATCTCGAAGTGGTCGCAATGGAACAACAGCGGCGCGAAGAATTCGAAGCCACAACAAGTGATTCAGACAAGACTAAGAGGCGAACTATTAGTGCCTTTTATGACTCAATAATTCATTCTGAGCCCAACTGTTTCTCAAATTTGTTAAAATCGATCCGAATTCTGGAGGAAGAACTCAATTATATGCCACAGAAATGGTTCACAGTTTGGGATAAAATCGAAATTCCTTTAATTGCAGACATTCACGAATCGATAAGCAGTCAGTCCTGTCGTTCCCTATCCTATAGTAATCATAAGCGCTCGACAATAGATCTATTAATTCGCGGAAAAATGGCGGGAATGAATGCAAACGATTCTTCCAGTCCTCTGTACAGTAGGGCTCATAAATTTGAAAAATATAATTACACGACTCTAACCCAATGTGATCACTGCCGACATGTTTTGTGGGGTTTAGTAAAAACAGGTCTCAGATGTATTGAATGCGGTTTTAATTGTCACGAGAAGTGCGCAGAACTCGTCACAAAGAACTGTCAGTCAAAAAGGAAATTATCTTCACAACAGGATTCAGTACCCAATTCTACGTCTCCCTCTCAAAGAAGTACAACATATGATGTTCTCAATGAAGTGATTGATGAACAAAGATTCGACTCATTCGAAAAGGGTGATACTCTTCAACACTCCGACACATTATATAACAACTTTTCAACGATTGTGTCCGAGAATCGCACCTATGAAGGATTCCTCTACAAAAAGGGAGCGCTTCTCAAGGGTTGGAAAGTCCGGTGGTTTGTGTTGGACTCTACCAAACATCAGGTGAGTGTTAACAGAGTTCGCTACTAATCATAACATAACTAAACTTTTTTTCGGATTAAAGCTTCGGTATTACGACAACGAAGTGGACCAACACTGCAAAGGTTTCATCGATTTGGGAGAAGTTCTGGCAGTGAATTATATTTCTACGAATCCGAGCTCTCAGTTCTTTGATGTGAGAAATACTTTTGTTTTACTTTAGTTTTTTGTATAACTTTTTGTGGATTTGATTCTCTGATTTATTGCTTTCTCTGCTTTTCTTTTCAAACCAATTGTTTTTCTTTTGTTAATAAATAATTCTTTAATTTAATTCTTTGTTTATTTCTCTGTTTTATGTCTTATCTATTATTCTTTGATTTATAGTTGAAATTAATTCGTCGGACCTATAATTTTATGGCAAACAGCGGTCAAACAGCGCAGGAATGGGTCGAAAAACTTCAGGCCTGTCTTCAATAGTAAACAGTTATTAATCTTTTTCTGACAAATTTATATTAAAAGACATAATTATATGAATCTATAGATAAGAAACTAAACATTTTTTACTTTCGTTTGGATTGTTTTTCATTCATTATTAAAATCGATGCAAATATTTATAAATTTATAAGAATTACATTTTTTTTAAAAATTTTTGTTTTTATCCTTTCAATCAAAAGTACGAAATGTTTTATTTTAATTAAACAATTTTATGATGTTTTTGTTTAATCATAAATTGATTTTAAATGTATTATTTGCTTAATTAATATTGAATTTTTTGTTATTAAATTTACGCCTTTTATACAGTTATTAATCATTAACTGAATTAATGATAAAAGACTGGTATTTAATGAGCTCTCATTTTGGTATCTCAAGAATATTCCTTAACAAAAGATGAATTATTATACAATTTTATTGTTGATCCAAAACGCCATTAATTTATCAGACGGTAATTGATTTCAGACTTAATTCCAGAGCATATCATAAGCTCTAAAAAAAGTCTTGCATTCAATAAGTTTTAATGGATTTTTGGCTCTAATGTTAAGCTTTGGCCCCAATTGTGGGCAAAGGATCACACGCTGGGAACGGCATAATAGATAAAAAGTTAGGCAACAGAACATCAGAATTTTGGAGATAACAGAGTTTGATAACTGCGACCATCCATTAGAACCGCTACTACTGATGGAATCTCCTCTTTCTTGTTAGGAATTATTGAGGCACACAAACACATCACAACCAACAGAGCCCTACAAAACTAAACTCTCCACAAACCCACTCTCCCCAGATATTCACAACAGTGTTAAGTCCTGAAAGTCTTACTATTGTTAGATATCCCTTATTTTACAACTAATTCTGTATTGAACTTAAACCCAATGGCAGTGACCGAAACCTTTATATGAGGTCTGATTCACTTACAGTTAAGAAACTGTTCTAATAATTAACGGCTGAGGGTTTGTCTGAAGTTCTAAAGCGATTTGTGGCCGAAAGGCATCGCTTCAACTAATGACAGTCTTTTCTTCAAACGATTTTAAGTGAGTCTAAACCTAAATCTAAGAGCGGCGGCACTTCACGACTAAACTACTACTTCTTCATACATATAATGCTTTTTTTGGTTAAGACTAAATTGTTTCCGTCTCTGAACTCCAGTATTGCTCTTAAATTAATGGATTTCTTTAAAAGCGAATTATAGTTATATTAAATAAAATCTGAATCCATCGCCTCTTTAAGAAAGTCTTTTACTTTTATCACTCATTAAAATTGTTTTTCCGTTTCATTCAGTTTTTTTATTATGAAAATTCTAAGCAAAAGAGAGAAAATATTTTATGGATTTTCCATTAGAGGAGACAAAAGACAAATGCATTTATTTGAATACCAACTGTTTATTTGAGTCTACATTCGGTTCAAAGTTATTATATGACAAATACTTTAAATATTTGCGCCAAAAAAACAATTGATATAAAAAAAAGTAGAGCCAAATATAACGAAAAACGATAACGACGTCAAAGACAATGCATTTTAAAGCCTTAAAGGAATGCAATGAAGAAATAAAAAATTGAAAGCCATTCATAACATATAACTTTTGAGAATAAACTGAGTATTGAATTTTTTAGCCAAAGAATACAATTCTTTATAGAAGAAGTCTTTCAATTTTTCTCATTTTTTTTCTCCAGAAAAAACATTTTTGTTGTTATCGTTAAACTCTATTCTACGGCAAAGTTATTATGCAAGTCTTCATAATCTTCACAAGTAATCAGACATTCAGAATATTAGAATCGGTACTAAACTTAAATGATTAATGTTTACGACCAGATAGTAATCACCGATAAAATATCTCTTTATATGACAGATGTGTTATGTGTTTGCCTTCTATGGAAATAAAATTCTTAACTCTTTTTATACTCATTAGATGTGGAGAGAGAGAGAGAGAGAGAGAG
>JAQFZM010000250.1:0-42013 GCA_034695785.1 Galumna obvia
GACAACGTCTAAAAAAATCTAAAAGATCGACGCACACAAAAACAGAGAGAGAGAGAGAGAGAGAGAGAGAGAGAGAGAGCTGATCGTTGAGTGAAACAAATTTTTTTGTATAACCTTTAGATTAATAAAAGTTTATTACAATTTTCATTGAAATCGAGTGAAATATTAAATTTAATTACACTACGATTTAAATTTAATTAGTTTCTCATGCGTTAAGATCGAGATAATCCTAAATTTAAAGCCAAGATTATTTTTCTTTATAGAAGAAAAAAGAAAGAAAAAGTAATTTTATAGGTTTATAATATCTATCAAATAATTATTCGCTTTTTGAATGACAAGAGAATTATATATTTTCATTATTATTATAATAATTATTGTAATATTATTATTATAATAAATATAAATGGCTTTATTAATATTTGTAACAAGGCACTTTCTTTACATTCAATAGGTTCTAACAAATTGATAATTTATGAAATATTAGGTATCGATTTGTCGCCATAAATGACTTGTTATTCATTTAGTACTACAAACAATACTACACTACAAAGCATTTGTCTTTTCGATGAAATAAAGTTATTATTGCTATTTAATTGACTTTATTGGAATAGCTGTGCACAGGGATAGCATAGGGATAGCACAGAATAACATACATAATACCACTGTTCTCAATCTTAGACTCTTATTTTAACAAGGTAATAAATTAATCAATAGTCAAAAAACACTTAAATAATTGAAAAATGAAATCATTATAAACATTGAAAAATAATATGGGATTCTATTTTGGTTTTTATCAAGATTATAATAGAAAGATTATGTTTCTGCTAGTTATTTTTTGTCAAAAGGCCCTTGTTCATCCTAAAATTCATTTGTTCTATTTAATTAATTTTTTCTCGTTTCGAGAGAATTAAAATAATATTTAATTAAATAATTAAAGACAAAAATAGTTTCGAAATAAATCGTTCGGCAAATAATTACCTTGTTGGAAAACAATATTCTTGTAAAATTAGATTCTTATATGGTAAAAGAAATAACTATAATTAATTAATCTTGGTGAAACAAAATAAGAAACAAAAATAAATGAAGAAATTAATTAAATAGAATTTTTAATAAGAAATTTATTGCAATAATAACAAATAATAACCCAATTTTTCACTCTTGGTATTTACCATCAATTAATTCCATATCAGAATTGATCGCTTAAACTAATAATTATTATAATAGTTATAACTGTAATAAAAATGAAAACATTTATAATTATAATAAATATGAGAGAAAAATATATACAACATATATATATGTCTCGAGAATAAAAACGTATTCATATATTGCTATAGAAATAAATATATTTATATAATCGAGAAATCTATTGATAACATTATTACAATTGGAAAGGTATGGCACAGGTATGGAAAGTGTGTTAATTTGTTATTTATATTATAAATTTCTATTAATGATTGTATGGTTTCAGTGAAGCAAATAATAATAATAATTGATATTTTATATCAGGGATATAATCAGATATAATCTTGCAATCTGTCAAAATTCTAGTGTCACAATGAGTCACCAAGCTGATTCATATTTCTTATGTATAATTGTATAGTTGTGACAGGTACTATTATTTTAACAAGAAAATTCCCTATTTATGTGAATTTTTCAATTTGACTGACTTCTCGTGATTGTCAAATTGGTATCACCAAGGTAGACTTTGAGTTTAACTTAATTTTGATCAAGGTATATTTTTAAAAATATTCTCTCAAATTAATAATGTATACAAATATTATATCTATAACTCAGAATAATATGTGTTACGCCCTGAGCACAGAATAAAAAGTAAACAATACTTATAAATACACTATAAAATAGGAGGAAAAGGTGTTCAATCAAATTTCAATTTACTAAATTTAGCTTGCTCTTTCAATTGATATATCAGACGAGTCTAAAAGGATATAGTTAATTTAATAAGAATATAATAGAAAATATATTTAGACTAAGGATAAACATTCTTATTGAAATTCTTGCTATTATTTGTGCTAGCTTCTTGTGTAACTTTTCAAAGGGTATTTGCCTTTACATTTGAGCAAAAATCTCATTTAATTAAATTTTTACAATTATTTACAATTTTCCAAATATTATCTTGGAAAATTTAATTTTTTTCCTAATTAATAATATTTAGGTTTTAAGAGGGGATATAAAACGAAATTAAATACTCAATTAAATACATAAATGCAGTGAAAAAATGAATATTTTATTAAATTTGAACTCTAATGGAATTTAAAGAACACATAAGTATTTATATAAAAATACTTTTTTATACCATTTTTATAATATTTTTAATTTGAAACAAAAAACACAATAAAGTCATTAAAACATATTTTCATAATTAATTAAATCAATAAAATTGATTCATTAATGGCAGTGTTATTGTACAGAATATTCTTGCAAAATTTACAAAAGAGAGAGAATATTGGAGTTTGTGTTTAATTAGAGGAAAAGTTGTGAAAAATGAGGTGCTCTCTATCTAAACGTGTGTTTGTGCCACTCCTGGGAAGAGGGAGAGGGAAAAGTAGGCACTGGCCTAACCGGTGACGAAACCGCTGCTGAGAGAAAGAGAGAGAACTGAAGGAAAGCATTTCAGTCGTTAACAGTCAAGTCTTGAGGAGAGGAGAATCTCAGAGCGAGAAAAACCTCAACTAAATTAGTGTTGTTTCGACACGACTTACAAATAGTTAACCGCAAACTTCTTTCGTCTAATTAGAGACATATTCTGTTCTCTACAGTCATTCAAATCAAGAGTTAGTATTTGTTCTCTCGCTGTGAAGAACATAAGTTTTATTCAAATAGTTTTTCTTTCGTTGCAAAACTGTTTCATCACTTTTTTTGATGACTTTTTTTGTGAAGATTTGACTAAAAAAAGAGGAAAAGTGTGTTTCCAAATGAAAAAAAAAACTTTTTTTTAATATAAAAGTTTAAATTTTGAGCTCAAAATCGTGTGATTTGTTTAATAAAAAAAAAAGTTTTTCTATCATTTCATTCATAATATATTTTTGTTTAACTTAAGCGTTAAAACACATCATTCATTCATATCTGTGGGTCACTCCTCTAAATGTCGAAGTAATGATGCCGTGCGTCGCAAAAGATACCAGTGATCTGAACCGTAGTCCTGTCCGAACAGTAAGCGATCGGCCGAAGAATATCTATAAACCCAAATATCACGCATTTTCTATCGACTCTTTGGTCGGCAATTATGACAAAAGTAGTGGAAACACATCAGACTCTGAGGAAAAAGATAAGTGTCTTAAAAAGCCCACCACATCTACACCGACACCCCCACCACCTGCCCGACCGGCACCTACACCAACCCCACCACTGAATGGTCACAAATCTGTCAACGATAACAGCAATACAAGCAGTAAATGTTTTGAAATTCTTGATGACAGTATTGAGGTTTCGGCTGATATTCTGGCCCGAAATGAAGGCATTCTTCGTTCATATATGACACACCCTCAAAGTGGCGGCGCCCACATAAACACTAGTCATGTGAACACTAATTTCATTTCAAGTTTGAATCACAAATCAGATTCTGTTATCAATCATTCAATTAGTCATCGCTTTGCGGACAGTATTCACGACTCGAACACTAAATACGATCAGATTTTAAGTTTGCGGTCGAGTCTAACCGATAGCCACAACTCAGCCACTGATAGAGTACCGTTTGGCGGCTCAGCCATACAGACCTCACCATTCAGTAGCTCTCAATACTATTGCAATCAATTGTATTGTCGGCCATTCGAAGAACGGTTAATACCAAACGCTCATCCATTTCTGCCTCAGGTTTGCGGTAAGTCAAAAGTTTCCTCCTAATTAATTAATCTAGCATAATCACAAACCTCAATTGGCATTAATAATTAATCTATAAATTATCTAGTTCAGTATAGCTTTTAAGTAGATGATATAATTCCAATATAATTGGCCTTCAATTAAGAAATTAAAGATTTTTTTTTGAGAAATTCGTGTGAAAACCACTCATTAAGAGTGTGTTTACGTCAGAAGAATCTCTATTTAATTAAACTAAAATAAGTTTTATTAATATAATGAATAAAATTTGAGAAATTGACTCAATTTTGAGAAAATCTATAAATCATTAGAAGAGAGACTGAAATTTGTATACAATTTTAATAATATCTTATAATAGAGTAAAACCTCTTCTTATATAAAGAGTTCCAGAATTGTCAATGACTTTAAAATTGAGAGGAATTTCATTTATATAACACTACTTTAAGGGTGAGACCACTTCGGAAATGGATTTCCTTTTGAGAAATCAATGATTCTTTACATCAATTAATCACTAAATTTTAAGAGTACTTTTTTTTATTAATAGCAAGGTATTATCCAGGAAGTTTTTTTTTCTATAATTACACCTAGAAATCAATGACTTAAATATTTAAGTTTAAAAATAGCTTTTCATTGACTAATATTAACAAGCAGAAAGTAAGCTTGGTAATCCCCTTTCTTGAGCACAAATTAGTTTATAATATACTTGACTTTTATGATGAAAATATCGATTTTTCAATCATTAAGTTTGACTCTAAGAGTGATTGTCTTCATTTTTCACGTAAATTTACAGGAGTGTCATGACATGACCAAGGTCTTCATATCTAAAGTTATTTGACCCGAATTATTTCAAGAGCAATTTAATTAAGCTTGCTATTTTTATAGCTCAACAAACTATTATCACATTTAGATCATTATGAAAACAAGAGTCTCATTAGTAAGAATTAACTTCTAAGTTCATAAAAATTATCTTGTTAAAAAATAACATTAAAAATAATAATATATTTAATAAATTCTTTAATTAAAATTCATTAAAGAATAACAATTTTTTTCCTTTAATTTTCTTTTATATTCTTAAGACAATTACGTGTTTTTCTGTTGAAAAATAGTATTTGTTTTATGGATTTATGAAAACTTTTATCTAATTATTCGTTTAAGTTATTGTGACTTTAATTTAAATTTAAATAAGCAATAAATAAAAGTTTGAGCATATAATCCAAGGACCTTTTTTTGCTGATAAATTTATTGGTAATTTTTCTTTTTGTTGAAAAGAAATTTGTTTAACAATTTTTAATTGATTTTAATCTCAAATAATATTGACGTAAGTCTTAGAAATTCAATGGATTTTCTTTTTATGAGTAAAAAATACTTAATAATTGTTTCTTATCTCCTAAACCCTAATAAGTTATTTCCCAGAGCTTTTGTATGCAAGTTTATAATTAACCGGGAATTTGCTTTTCTCATTTTAAATGCACTTTTTGTATGAGAATTATCTCATAATTTGGAAAAAATTATTAAATCAATTTTCAATGAATTTAATTATAAAACATTAATTATTCACACAATTAATGGATTCTATGTCTTATCAATTAAATTGATTGCAATACTAATGCCTTATAATTGAAATTATTAAAGTTAGCAAGCTCCCTTTCGCATATCATTCATTTTATCATGACTATTTTTAAAAGCTTGAGTGCCTCAATCATTTATAATTTCGTGATAATTTTTCCTTTAAAGGGGCCTTGTTAATGTGCTAATAAACTTGCTAATCTTTAAAACTAATAGTGACTTTATTAATTTAAAATTCGTGAGAGAGAGAGAGAGAGAGAGAGAGAGAGAGAGAGAGAGAGAGAGAGAGAGAGAGAGAGAATACTATTTATAGTTAAAAATATTGATAATAATTTTGATAAAAAATTGTTGAATATTTTGTAATTAATAACATTATTATTAAAAGAAGAGAGAAATGCATTTTTTGATGAATCATTAAATGATTGAATAAACAGATTAATTAAAAAATAATTACAGACTATTCCTAATATAGTAAACAATTAGTGTTTTAACTATTAATCTAATGAATGATTCATTAGAAAAGCCTTTCCGTTGATTTCATAACTCTGAATGTAATGACTTTGAAGACGATTTCAAAATCAAATCTCTTATTCTTATTATTGTTTTTTTAGTTTATTCTCTAATTCTTATTTATTCTTGGCTTTTGAACCGCTCGTTCAATTCCCTGTTCGACTGCACAGTCAGTTCAAGGGATGGTATAATTGTTTATTTCACATTAAAAGACAATTAGCTGTTAAGAGAAGTAGAAAATTGAGAATTAATTTATTTTATATTTATTTTTCTATTAATCAAAAGGAAAAAAGAGTAAAAACAATATTATTTTAACGACAGACAGATTGTGAGGATAGGACTCGAAGGGTCTGAGCCTATGTCTGAGCGATGAGAAATTAAATATAATGATTAGGTGTTTCAAAACACTTCCATCTCTTAATGAGGAATAGCTTCAAATGATTGACACATTTGTCACGGAATCAAAAGATAGAAAGAAAAAGAAGAAAACAAAAAAAATAATCATTTATTAAATCATTTCATTAGAAAAAGGACTTCGATTAAAATGAGAAAAAAAATTCTAATTAATCTCTAAATTTGATTATAATTTGACACAAATTGAGCTAGAGTAGTGGCCAACGTTTGCTAATGAATTCCCCAATGCAATTCAAACTAAAATGAATTAGCTCAAATTGAATTGCTAATCATTTGAGAGGACTAATACATACCTATTGTTTAATAGACGAGTGCTCTCTAATTATAGATCCGATTAACTGTAATTTTTATCAAAGGAACAAAAAATACAGTACTTTTTCGTACCGACTCTTGACTTTAAACTATCTAAAAGTATCTCCTATTTTGTAACCATTAGTAGGAATTTGACTCATTTTCAGCCCATTCACAGTATTCCGTGTTTTTAATGTATTTATGAATTAAACATTTAAGTAATTTATAGTTTTGTGTTCAGTAAATGTTCAGCAAAATATTGTTTTCAATCTTTAAATATGATTTCGTCATAAAAGCTATGATTAAGCGAATGAATCAGAAAATCATTTCATATCTCAAGTGATTAATTAATGATTAATAGATTATATGAGTCTCTCCTATCTCTCTCCCCTACACATAATTTCTTTGATAAAATGTTCAAGGGCACAATCAAAAATGTTTGTTCGGATAATTTAAGTAATTTTATTTGAAAAACTAGTTATTTATTGTTAGAAATTAGTTCTCGTGTTTTACTTATACTTAAAATAATTACCAAAATTAGAGGCAAAAAGAGTTGATTACCAATTATTTAAATAAGTATAATTGAGTTGATTAGTTTTGGAAATAGCCTGGATAATTAGCCAATGATTGGTTAGTGTCACTCCAATTGAGCCAATCATATATGAAATAGCAGTTATTTTTTTGAGAAGAAATATCTTTGAATATTAATATCTCTTTTGGTATGAAATTATTGAATAAATTTAAATAAACTTTAAATCAATTAAAGAACTAATTGAAGTGACAATTATTTTGTTGTGCATGTTGATTTAAAAACATTGAAATTAGCAACTATTTCATTCCATATATGAGTAAGCGTGGAGAGTGTTTGATGTTCATGTTGAAAAGTTGCATTGATTAATTATGTTGACTATCAAAGCAATCGGCTATTTCTTAATCAAGAATTCATACCTAAAACACTTATTTAATGAAAAAATGCTTTTCATTCAATGAAACTATAAATTAAATTAAATGATTTCTTATGAGGAGAAGGCCTTCAGAGAAGGGAAAAACAGCTCAACCCTTAAAAAAAGTAAATTACTCTCAAAAAATTTCTAATTTATATTTGTTTTATAAGTTATGAGATTTTGTTTTTATCTTTTTATTTGAATAAAAGTTAATAGAATATTATTTAATGATTTTTTTCCTATAAATTAGTTTTTCAGACAAATTTTATTTAATGTTATTTTTCTCAGTTTGTTCTGATTATTTAACAAGCAATTATTAAGTTGTCTTGCCCTTTTTATAACTATCTCTAATTAAACTAACAAGCCAATTTATGCCCACTATTTCAAACGCACAAGTAATCTTGGTAATTTTATTATTATTAATGTTTAAGTTTTTTCCCTTAAAAATTATGAATATTAAGATTTCCTTAAGTCATAACGCACTTGAATTTTAAATTACCAAGATAAGTAATCATTTAAAAAACACTTTTGAATGAATTATAATTTTCTTTAAATGAAGAATTATTCTGAAAATTATCCTTCGGATTCACTAGATCAATAGTTGCTAGTATGTCAGTAATATAAGTATACTAGTTTATTAAGTCTTTCGATTATAACCTTGCATTTTATTCGATAATAAACTCGAAAATTCAGGCTTTAATTGTTCTCCAAAACAGACATTTATTAAAAGAAATTATGAAATAATCCATTAATTAAACTAATGATCGCATTCTTCGCTAAAATATTATAAATCAAACAAAAAAAATTCATAAAATTATAAGGATTCAAATGGAAATATTTGCCATAAATAAGAAAAACCCATTATTAAAGGCATTGGATAATGAAAATTGCACTTGGTTATAATGAATGATTTTATTAATTATGTATTTATGAGAAAAATGAGCGAAAATTTCTATGATTTTTATCTTTTAAATATAAAGTGAGAGAATAATTACAACATTTTTTTCTTATTATATATAAATTTTTTATTAAATAAGTTCCAAACATTTGGCATTATTGCGAAACTTAGCATGATAACAATCACACAATAAGCTATTAGAAAGTGAGAGCTTTTAAAAATAAGCAATGCTATTTTTTTTAAAAATGTACAGGTTCACTGAATTACCAGAGAAAATCCATTAATGATTAATTATACGGTTAATTACAATAACTAATTGTCTAATAAATAGTTAAACAGAAGAAAAGCCATTAAATTGATTGCAAAGAAACAAAAGAAACGCTTTTTTTAAATAAAAAATCTTTTCTTAAACTTTTCTCTAAAGCTATGAATAATTTACTCAATTTATTAGTCAATTAAAACTTCTCTGAAGAGTTGACTTCTTTTGTAGTAAATTTTAGTCTTTTTTGGTGATAAACAGCACCAGACTGTGAACGGCTTAAAAGTGTGGTGTCCTCTAATAAGTGCTGAGCCGACAATCACTAGATATGGAAAAAACATGCAATTAATATATCCGATACCAACTATTTTATGATAGATTGTAGCCCAAGGGGCTAACCAAGGTGCTATAATTAATGACCCTAGTTCCTTCGTCATTAATTAAATTTATTTTTAGCAAGCTAACTTTTATTGAATAGACATAAGAAAATCAACAGGAAATAGAAAAAATATCAAAAAACTATTATCAAGAACAATATACAATATATAATATAAAATCAATAGTAGAGGTCTTGACTACTCTCGACTACTGTTGACTGTAGACAAACAAGAATTTAAAGCACAGGTAAGTAAAGAGCGGGTGTCTGGACTTCAAGAAAAAGTCTCACGAAATTAAATGCTCCGATGAATACAATTATTTATAATTTTTTTTGTCGCCGAAGAAGTGAATGACAAAACATGTTTACAGTCTTTGGAAACGTAGCGCTCAAAAGAGTAAACCTTTTTTTTCACACAAAACTAATTAGTCGTATATTTTCATTGCAATCGATTAAGAGGTGATAATTTCAAAACACGCCAATGACTGTCCCCTCAACTGATAAAAGTCTTATCTTAAGAAAAGATAAAAATATAAGTATTTATGCAAAAAAGTCTCAACTCTTTCTTGTTTTTTACTTTCTATAAATTCATGTGATTTTTAGTGCATTGACTCAAATGTTTGGCTAATTTTTGTGAATTAAATACTTTTTAAACACTAAACCTCTTATCGTTTTGTCTATCAATCATTACTTGTTATTAATATTAAATTTTATTAATAAATCATTAATAAATTAAAATTTAATATTTAATTAGTGGTAACACTTTTAAGTTTAAAGAAATTACTATTCATTGAAAATAAAGAAAAAAACAATATTTAATTGAAATTCACCATAAAAGTGTTTAAAATTTCCCATGATCAGATAATAAAAGTAAATTATTTGCCAAAAATTCATAGAACATTTTCATATTTGAAAACTATTCCTAATCAGATAAAAAGTCTAATAATTACTTGAAATTTAATTTTTTTTATTATTCTTTACATTAAAAGTCAATTTTATTGATTGAATTTCAACGAAAACTCATATAAAAAAAGAAGTCATAAAATTATAATTAAATTCATTATAAGGATAGCAATCATATGATACTATTTTTAGGCAAATCATTGATTTTTCTTTATTAACTCCTTTAGAAAAGTGTTGTCACAAATGAGTCTATTGATGGCTCTCCGCTATTAAAGAGTCATTCCTTAAATACTATTTCTTTATGAGAAGGTTTGCCACTCATTAGTGAAACGAGATTTTCCTGAAAACCTCTGTTTTTAAGGTTATCTCACACTTTATAAGGCTTTCTATTGATTCTGTTTATTGACTGTTATTTAATTAATCATATATTCTATTAGTGAAACCCTTTCCTTCGGGTTTCCATTAGTTTAAGATCTAAACAAATGTTGTTTTCTTAAAAAAACGTTTTGACTTAAAAAGTGAGACAAGAAATACATCTGTTTATCAAATCTTAAAATATTTCAATTAAAAACTTAAAAGATTAGAATCTAAAACAGAAAATGTAATTATGATTTGAATGACTAATTACTTGTTAAGTGGTTTTGCCTTTTGTGCCTTATTTTGTATCGGACACAAACTTTTATGGGGACAGGTTTATATGTTTTTCCATCTTGCAATCAATATGTACAGTGAAACCTCTAAACGGGTCGTCAAATGCCAATGACTTTCATGTTTAAAAGTATTTATTATAATGAATATCCAATTAAAAAGGGAACGGTATTAGAGGAA
This sequence comes from Galumna obvia, assembly GCA_034695785.1. Classification (NCBI taxonomy): domain Eukaryota; kingdom Metazoa; phylum Arthropoda; class Arachnida; order Sarcoptiformes; family Galumnidae; genus Galumna; species Galumna obvia. Next base: position 10,827 of record JAQFZM010000250.1, read on the forward strand.
TGGGTTTATTTTAGGAATAATAGTTTCCGAAGAATAATACCATTTTCTTATCGATGAGTCATAGATATTAAAATGAGGTTTTACTGTATAATAAATAAATTAACCAAAATAATAGTTTATTAAACATTTAAATTCATTTTTGAAATTTAAAAAATTATTTCAAAATTACAGTCTTTGACCAAAACTATTAACTATTAAATAGTAATTAATTTCGACACTAGCTCTCTCTCTCTCTCTCTCTCTCTCTCTCTCTCTCTCTCTCTCTCTCTCTCTCTCTCTCTCTCAACCCTTTACTCGTTTATAAGTTAAACGAATTTGTCATACGATTAAAGTTAAGTTAAGTTAAATATATTTAAGTAAAATAACATAAAATTGGATTCGGGGCTAAATATCGAATTATTTCAATCGGGGTTATTATCGATACATACTTCTCATTTAATCAGATATATATTTCTATTCGTGGGCTAATTAATAGATACTTTTGGTTTTTTAATGGATTAAAACTGATGTCAGATCATATGATTAGATAAAATTGAATTAAAATTTATTAAAACCGTATAAATAAATAGTCAATTAGTTTAGTTTAATGATGTTTTTCTTAATTTGTCTTTACTCTTATTTTGAGTTCTATATCGTGATCGTAAATTGTGTTAGTTCATGGCTTTTAATAAATGACTACCTTGGTTATATTTATGAATTTTCATTTGAAACCAATTAAGTGAAAAGTCGACGAAATTTAAGATTTTATTTTTTGATCCCTTTTTTCTGATAAAATAATTATTAAGCATTAAATCATTAAAATTACTTAAAATTATTAAGAAATTTAATTTTAATAATATAATTATCTAGTAAAAACATCATTCGATAAGTAAAATTACCTGGATTGTTGCCATCGCACGATTTATTACTCAATGAAAAATTCATTTCTATTTAAACGTTTTTGACTTAAAATATGAAATAAAATAATATAAAATAATATAAAAATAATAAAAATATGTTTTTAAAACTAAAATATAATTAAAATTCATCCTTAAAGTCACTAAATTGGATAATTTATTGCAAGATTATTGTTTTTTTTTACTTTTATAAATTTGACTTTTTTATAACTCATTTTAAATGAGGAATATTTTAAAACACTTCATCTCTTCTATTAGTCAAAGCTCTTGGAAAAACATTTCAACAAATTATATGAAATTAAATTACCATTTTAATTTTATATACTGACAACAAGGAAAAATTAGACAAGATTATTTTGAATAAATTTAACACCACAAGTACATCTAAAAATAAAAACCCTGTTCACATGTGTTTTTGCCTAGAACATTTATTATTTAATAGCCTCAGCTCTTCCTCATGAGAAATGTTATTTTATTTATCTCACAGTATTTAATCAAGTTAAAAGATCTTGGTTATCTAGAAAAAACACTTATAGTATGAGAACATCTTAAATGTCAAAACTTGGAAAAACTAAATAAAATCCGTAAAAACATAAAAGAGAAGACATTCAAACATATCAAGAGCTAAATGACTCCGAGCATAATATAGTTTTGATTTAAAATAATCTTAGTAAGTGATCTTGTAAAACCTACATTAGAGTAGACTGAAATGAATGAACTCCTAATTTATGTGATTATGTGCTAAAAGAGACTGAAATTTATTTGTCATTAAATTCAAATTAATTCCAACGAGAAGTAAATGTTTTACTATAGTGCTCTCTCTCTCTCTCTCTCTCTCTCTCTCTCTCTCTCTCTCTCTCTCTCTCTCTCTCTCTCTCGCATTTGACTAAGATTAAATTTCTCGTCAATTTGAGCGCTGAGATACCATTTTGTTGTTTAATCATCAAAACTATTAAGAGCTACGGTTTAATTCAAAGCTAATGTCGTCTCCATTTATAGTCGACTTTCCTTTCAATTATTATCCATTAGAGGACAACAACTATTAGATTATCGGTGAAGAGAAAGGAAACTTTTCTATTGAAAAATTCTCTTTTCCTTTAAATAGATATTAAATACAGAAATCTTTTTCTTTATTTCTTTAGGAAATTATATGTCTTTTCATTGTTATTATAGTTATCTCTTATATAAATGAATCTATAGAATCTATAGATCGACCCAAATATTGGAATTCTTGGAGAATTTGCTAATTGATCTCAAAATTTGATAGTAATTTGAACCATAATTATTCTAAATATTTGCAATTCTATCCTGCAAGTTAAGGAATCCTTGGTCAATTATTTGATTATTAGGTTTCATTTTGTATACTTACTTTCAAATATGATCAAGGCTATTATAAATAATCTAAACAAGTTTAAATCACTGGTAAGGTTTCATAAGAGTCATAACTAGTATTGATGTTTAGAAATAATAACCTTGCTCACTTTTAAGTAATAGCAAAATTTAAGGCAAAATAAAATATATTTTATTTCGTTCTTAAAAAATGTGAACTTTTTTTCTAAAATAATTTGAGTTAAATAACGATTAATTAAAAATAATTTTCCAAATAATTCTTAATTAATATGTTTTTTATCTCTAAATAAATGAATTGCTTTTAGAGATGTATAGGAATGTGAATATCAGTTGACTTTTAAAACACCGATTCATTAATATTTTGAATTTGAAATCAAAAAAAAAGATTTTGACTTTTATTTCGAGTTTCGTATCATTTAGTCATTTATCAGACGTTTTAATAAATAAATTTTTTAATAGTTTTCTTCATTAAATTCATTTCCGAAATTAATTCGAGATTTTGAGGAGAGATTGAAAAACAGCGATAAAGTGATTCCCAGACTAAGGGTTACATAATTTTTATAAATTTTTTCAAATATTCTTATCAACAAAAATGTCATCAATTTTTCCTTAAAGAGATATTCAGTATTCGAGTTAAATCTAATTACTCTTAAAAAACAAATATCTGTCAAATAAACAGTTAATCTTTAATTGAGGCTAATCTTGATTAATCTTGCTTGTTTAGATGTTTTCCTAAAAAGTTATCATAGACATTTTTTCTTCGCTAATTAAGTTTGAGATTAAAATTGCTTATCAATTAAATTACAAAATAATCTAGTTTAATTTAATTTAATCCTGATAATTGGCACTTCTTGTTTAGAAAAGAGAAATCATTAAACTTAACATGTTAATATTTGTACCTAGATTACAAACTACTGCCCAGCAAAAGTCCAGACATTTGCTGTCAAACGTCATACAATCCGTACCGCAAACCGAAACGAATCCGAACCGCTTTCAGTCCGGGACAGCTCTTAAGACTAGAAGAGATATTTGAGAGGAACCGATATGTGGTGGGCTGTGAACGCAAACAATTGGCCCGCGATTTGAATCTCAGCGAAACACAGATTAAAGTCTGGTTTCAGAATAGACGGACTAAACATAAACGAGAGAAACACCAAATGATTGGACACAAGAGGACCGTCGCCTCATCCCATCTGTTGAACTGTAGTTCGAGTGGTGTTTCCGCCCATAACGGCAACAGTAGTGATGATAATGAGGTCGACGATTACGACCGCAAATATTGAGAACCATTTAATGTAATAATGATTTGAGACGTTTTTTCTTTGATTCAAATACTTATTAAATATATTTTGCAAAACTATTTTCCCATAAATTTGTTGCATAATATTCACTAATTTTAATGAAACGATAATTTTAAGGTTTTTTTTACCCAAAAGAACGCAAACAAACCATAAATATTTCTCAAAGAAATGTCTTTTGAAGAGAAAAAAAATCTCATAATTATATAATAAACTCTTATTTTTTATTTGATTTGTTTTTATTTGATTTAAATTTCAAGCGTTTCGATGATTAAAAGGAATTCATAAGAAATTTCATTTGAAATTATGCGAATTGAAAAACTCACCTAGATAATTATTTAAATTATTTAAATTCCAAATACATTAAATATTATTTGAATAAAATTACAATTAAACTATCAAATTCAATAAATTAGCAAGCTTATTTAAGGTGATTTTTTACTACATAATTAAATTATCACAATTTATAATTGAATCTATTAAGAACAGGGATGCCCAGGGCTTACCTTTAGGTTAAGCAAGGCTAAATACCAATGAATAATTAACATGGACTAATTAAAAGCACAAAATTAATGACAATTAAGTTTTAAAAATTAAAATGTTAACTCTTATTAAACATGGTTAAAATTGAGCTATTTGTTTAATCTTGTTAGTTTCAAAAATCTTATATAACATGATTATTAGTATCATGCAATTAAAAGTTGACTCTTGGTCATTCCTGTTATGACAATTTCTCTTTAATAATAAAAGTAAAGAAAATAAAAAAATTTGTTTTTTTAAATAATCAAAAGTTTATAATAAAAACATAAATTTTTGTTTATTTTGTGAGAAATTTGTCGATCGAGGAAACGATGGAATGAAATTTGAAAATAAATTTCTGAAATTATATTAAGAGAAAAACAAAAAAAACAACAAAATATATACACAAAACTATTTTGTAAATTATTTATTAAAATATTAATAAAATGATATATTTTTAAAAGAAGTGTTGAAAACTGTGTAAAAGGAAATAAAATCTCATATTTTAATCAAAATTATGTCAAATTATTAACTCTGACTGTATGACCAAGCTTATTTATCATTTTTATCGTTTAACAGATTAATTTTAAGACCTTTTTTACTATCAATCATCAACCTATCAAATAAATTAACTAGATAAAATCAAAACTCAGCAGTGAACATATTAGTAATTCATATTCTCTTCCGTAATAACTATCTATTCTAGGTCTTTTTTAAAAAAATGGAAAATGCAAGATGATAGAACAAGATAAACTAAATATTAATCAAGAAGAATCTATCATTGAGCTAGAACTCTTTAATTCTTGAGTATATTTGAATTATAATTGAGTTGCCTTGACAAATTTAATTGGAACTTATACACATTGACCACAATTATTCGTATAATAATTTATAGAGACTTTAAAAAGTATTTGAAACATGCAAACATATAATTTTCCTGGTACCAAAAACACATTTGATAGGTTATAATTAAAAATGAAAATTTATATCACATATTTATACAAGAATTGAGACATTTATCTCGATTTTAATGACTTATATATCGGTTATAATTTCAAAAACGATATATAATTTAATTAGAGTTTATATTTTCAAACCAATGAATAGTTTAATGCTTTAATGTTTCTCTACTTTAAACTCATATAATATATTCTAAAGAAAAACATAAATCAAATTATTTGCATTCAGTAAATATGCTGGGAGGAATATTTGGGGAAATTCTTAATTCATAAAACAATATAATTAATTTTAAGCCATTAAATAACCCTGAATTCATAATTACCGGACTCTTTAAAAATCTAACAATAAAACCTTTAATGGAATAATAAGAATGAAAATTCATTCATTCCTTTATTCTCTCTCTCTCTCTCTCTCTCTCTCTCTCTCTCTCTCTCTCTCTCTCTCTCTCCCTCTCCCAATTTTCTTTATTTTTTAAGATACTTTTTTTAGTGTCTGAAGCCTTGAATTAAATAACACTTATTTTATTACTAAATATTAGTTTTAAAAGAATATATTTTAAGATATGTTTGACTCTTAAGAGAGAATAAAAAAGAAAATAATTGAAAGTAAATTAAAGCGATATTTCATTTTATTTTAGAAACACATTAAGACGTCTTTAATAATCTCATTAAAACATAGTTTCAGTGAACAGAATAAAGAAAATGATTAGAAGAGAGAGAAAAAAGTTCACAAATTTATTGCAGTCTATGTCTGAAAAATGTTTGAAGAAGTCTTTAGTTATAATTAGAAGGAATTACTTTCTTTTATTTTTTTATTTTCAATAATTAACTCAGGGATGGCTCACTCCTAACGAAATTAGGTTCCACCCAATTGATAGTTGTGTTATCTTAAATATTTTATTAGAATTTGCTAGATCTTTTGAGGAAGTATATTGAAAATTCCTGTTATTTTACTAATTGCATAAGTATTTAATGAATATTTAAGAAATTTGCTTGCTAAAATTGTTTTCTTGTAAGTTTATCACCTGAAAAAAATGATATAAATGTGGACATCCCTGAGTTAAAAGATTTGAGCCAAGCCTTCATAACCGATAGAAAAGTCTTTTTGAAAAAAGAAATACTAAATAATATCTTAATAATGGAATTAATGGCAAAAGAAGTTGTGATAAGAGTTCTGATAAAATATTATACAATAAGAAAAAGAGTTAATTAGTCTTAGTTTTTGGCCCAAACATTGTCTGTCCTTTGCTATGGTATGGCCAGTAATGAGGTTTAATTATTTTAAATTATGTTTCGTTTAATGAATTTTTAGATAAACACAATTCAAGGACAGTATTGACAGAAAACGAAAGCATTAATTACTATAAAACTATTAAAAATGATTATCAGATCTTTTAAGGTTTGGTTAAAATTATAGCCAAAATTCACTCTTAATTTATTAAATGTCTGCCAATTAATTGATTAATTTGAGAGTATTTTGCTCTTGCACAAATATTTCGGTCATTATTTAAGGGCAAATAAAACCAAAATAATGGTTTCACTTTAAATTGGCCAAGGTATATGACCCTTAATACTCAAGAATTTAATAAACTTTCTCAATTGCTAAATTAAACTTGGGGTAAAGTATATTACGATTCTTATTAGCAAGTTAAGTTATTAAGACCAAATTTTTAAAAAATTATATTTACTTTTAAATTATTAAATTAACTTTTTTTTAATTAGAATCAAATTTACAAAACATTAAAAATATTTTGAACCCAAAGGTCTCTGAATTGGTTTATGAAAAGCTTATCAAAAGTAGAACAGAATTGACAAAAGAATTGACTCTAAAGACTAAAAAATAGTAAAAATAGGTTTGTTTTTATACCCAATAAATAAAGAGTTACAAAATAAATAAGTTAAACAATTGAGCGTGATTAAAAAGTTATAGTTTTTAGAATGAATAGTGCTTTAAATTGAATGCTAAATAAATGAGTGATCAATTTAACCTTGAATAATATTTAAATACTTAATTGTAATCAATTTAATTATATATTATTATAAATATATATAATCGTATTTATATACATCTGTATAATCTTGAAAGATTGTTATATTAAGCAATGCTAATTGAAACTTGCAATTATCATTTATTATGATTACTATTAAAGAGGTAATATTATCAATAATGATAATGAGCAAGGAAAAATTAGCTAAAAATAAAATGTAAAATCTTTTGATTGTTGACTATTGACTAAATGAGAGACATTTATTTGCTTTTATACAATGAATTGAATTCTTAAAATTCAGTTCATTAACAGATAATTGAATTTCTTTGAAATCATATAACAAATGTTTAAATTTTCCCAAATTTATTACAAATTTTAATATGTTTTATGTAATCAAATCTGTTGTACAAAAAAAAAATATTAAATTAAATTTGAAGGACAGATAAAAAGCTTTTCTGATGAAATGAGGAAATTATTCATCATTTTTTAAATATATTCCAATAACATCCAATGTATCCTGATGATTTTTCATATAATTAAGAAAATTTAAGGGAAATTGAAATAATGGATAAAATTAATCTCTCTCTCTCTCTCTCTCTCTCTCTCTCTCTCTCTCCCTCTCCCTCTCCCTCTCTCTTTACCCTAAATTGAAAGACTATTTGTTAGAAAAACTATTTTAATGAACGGAAAACTCATAATAAAAATAGAATTAAAATATTTCTCAAAACTATTACTGAATAATCAGTGAAATAAACACTAATTTAAGAGTAAAAGACTATTATGTCGTAAATATACTTTTATTTAAGTTAAAAGAAAATATTTAAATTAAATGTTTTCTACAGTGAAATAGACATCAATTTAAAAGCCATTATATGAGAGCAGCCGTACATAAAACATGTGTTGAATTCGTATTTAATGTGTTGTGAAAAACCTTTAATAGTTGTATGGCTTTTCTTCATTTAATTTTTTAAATGCATAAATGTGTTACACCGGTAGCTGAAACCCAATGGGTTTTTATTATCTGTTCATGAAATCGGCGAAAACTCTTTTGAAATTATATAAACACTTTCCTCGAAGTCTTAATTTTGAGACATTTGTCATAAAAACGTCAAAATTAATGTAATAAATGACAAAAATTATTAAAATTATAATTAATTGTAATTAAAATGATTTTTAAACTAAAATAAACATTTTTATCAAAATATTAGCAAGATTAATTTGTTAATATCATCTTGTAGTAAAACAAACTAGATAAAATATCAGCTTAAATAATAGTACTAGTTGATAAAATCATTAACATGAACGTTAAGGAATGTTATTAAAATCAAGTGTGGAAATATTGTGATCAAGGTGATTATCTATACTCGTGCCAAAACTCAGGGATGTGTTACAGAGGTTTCTTGTGATCCTTTCATAACTAATTCATACTAAAAGCAATTCCTAATCGAAAGGCTTTAATCCAATTAATTGGTGGAAAAAACGCATTTTTAATGTGTTTTAAACGAATGTTTGTCCGCCAATAATCCGCTAAATATTTAATGAGTCTTAACCTCGAATATAATTTTCTGATTAAAGATTAATTCATTTTAGAAAAAAGTCATAAATGGAGAGAAAAGTACTTTAATTGAATTAAAAGTTAATAAAAAATTAGTAAAAAAATCTATTCGTTTAGAATTCCATAGTTTTTAAGTAAACGAAATCTTTTTTAAAGAAATTATTTGAATAATTGCTTCGATAAGAAAATGGAGATTAGGAAAGATGTATAGTCGGGTGCTATTTGAGAGGCGAGACATACATTTATCTCAAAAGAGGAAAAATATTTAATTCATGAATATTTTGATTAAATTTAAGGCAGAATTTAATTAACGGCTAATTGAAACGAAGGGAAGGAAAATGGATTTTCACTTATATTTCAATTTTTAATTTAATACTTAAAATAATAATAAATAAATACATAATTTTAATGGAATTGATTTGATTCTAAAAATATCCAAGATCATGGTCTCAAACAATCATAGACTAATGTTGAATGAATAAATATACTAATTTTGAGTTAGTATTTCGACCTAGATAATTGGCTCATTTATATGAGTGTGCACATTCATTAATAACTCGAATCTCATCTTAAGTGTAGGTCTTCTTCTCTTGAGTCAAGTAAACATTGTTGCCAAGAGTGTGAATCCATTAATTGATTTTGAGTTAAATCCGGTTTATGGATGACCAAGGACAGAATCAAGATTTTATATCAGACGCTCTAATTAGAAAAATTAAGTGAATTACAAAAACACAATAATTGCTCTCAAAATAAAACTTATTTTCAATTTTACTCACATTTCAACCGAAATCATTCGCGAGAGAGAGAGAGAGAGAGAGAGAGAGAGAGAGAGAGAGAGAGAGAGAGAGAGAGAGAGAGAGATTTTGCCAAGAAGTGAGTATAAGAGCACTAGAGATATAATTAATTATAAGTAATTTAAAATCAAAGCCCTTTTTCTCTCTCACTCTCTCTTTCTTTCTTTAACTCTCTCTTCACTTAATTGGGTTTGTGAATAGCAATTAACAAGATTAATGTCAAACAGATCTCAATGTTATTTTTTATCAAGGCAAATATTTCAATAATGAGAACCATATACTGTATGATCTTAAGTGATATAACACTTAAGTTCAGTTTAGCTCCATTTCTATTTCAAAGGTATAAATATTTCGAAATAAAGATTAACTTTTTTTTAAATTAACTAATAGCATGATTGTTACTAGATCACAGTTGAACCATTAACTATGATATGAACCATAACTACTTAAATATAATCTTGCAATTCTATAGCCCAGAATAATTAATGAAGGCTTGATTTGTGTAATGGGATTCAATTTTGGCCATCAATTTGTCATCAAAATAACACATAAGTGTTGACCACTCAAATGGAAGGCAAAGAGAAGGCATTAGAAACTGTTCTTAAAGAGATAATAACAAGTGTCGACCATATGCTTATAATAACCATTTGGAGAGTTAATGATTAGCTCTTGGAATATGAGATGTCATATAATATTTTGCCAAATGATTATTAGCGGCTCTTTTTCTTAGATTTTATTCCTCGAGTATTCTATAAGAGTTTTGAGAGGAAATTATTGCCAAAAATAGTGATAATTGATTTGTTTTAAGAAATACGAGTCATAAACATAGAGTAATGTAAAACCAATTCATTTCAAAGAGTTTTTTAATTAGTATTCATTATAATTTATGGCACAAAAAAGGATTTACTTAATAACAAGTTTTAAATTTAATTTATAATCACTACATATACCAAACGATATTCAGTTTTTTTAAAAGGAAAGTTATATACTCTTGTTATATAAGAAGGAAAAAAGCATCTGGTTAAAGTGCATTTTTCCAAAGAGTGGAATGTGAGAACCCCTCACCCAAAGAGTCAAATAATTGAAGAAATTATATATGGATTTAATTTTGAAATGTAGTTATAATTGATATATCATTTAAGCCCATCATTTAAACTCTTGTGGACTGTAATTATGCAAATTAAAGGTTTAAAAGGAAATTGCTAAGATAATATATAAGCATGCACATTTAAGAAACTTGTCTGAAAAGGATGTCTCATAAGAGATAAGGTTTTAGTAATTAAAATGAAAGATGACCAAGATGGTGTATTTATAAATATAATTTAATTGTATAGTTGATTGATAAATTACATCATTATCAAGTTGATAAAGAAAATTAATTAGGCATATAAATTATAGTAGCTTGATACTTTATAATTAAAGTTATAATCAGCTCAATTGGTAGCGAAAGTCAAATAAATAAAAGTTGTTTTTATTGCTTCGAAGCAAACGATTAAACTAATTGTGAATTACGTCCTCTTTTTCGACAAAAACCTCTTAATTGCGATTAAACTTAATTTTATTTTTCCTCAAAATTTTAAAGAAAAGAAAAACTTTAGTGAAAAGTTCATAGAAAAGACTCTTAACTTAAGTTAATTAGTGGCAAAAATGTATATTGAGTTCAATAGAGCCATAAACAAACTGACAGACCCTTAAACGAATAGTTTCTCCGACTCTACTCAAAGGAAAGGCTATTACTGTCATCAATGATTGAAATTAGAGGACAGTCCTATTCAAGTGTCGCATAACTTAAACCAATTCATTAGAATTACACAGAGTTTTAGTGATCTTATGAGGGGTTCGACAATGACCTTGTTAACACTAATATGTGCAAGCTCATTGACATTTCAGTTCATTACTTTCGAAATTCTAAATAAGTTTATTTACATATTTTTAAACTTGATAAATGTTAAAAGAATAAAATGAACTAGTCAAGAATATTGAGTATAAATTAATTAATAATCGAAACGACAAAAACTTCAGAAACTTTTCATAATTACAAAATTCATTACAATTTTTGCAAAAGTTTTAAATCTAAACATGTTCTTTTTGTAATATCAATCTATGTTTTACACATTTTTATATTAATTTTCATTCTCATCAATAAATTCAAAGTTCAAAAATTTAGGTTTAATCGATTATACCATGGTTCAAATTTGGTTATTTATTATTGAAAAAAAGTTGATAATTTATCTTTTTATAAGCTTTAAATACCAATAATACCTTGGCCCAAATCTACGGGAACAGATATTAATTGGTAGATAAGAACTTTCTCAATCAAATCTCTATATTACAAGATTTCTAAAGATACCAAGATCATTACAATCGGCCACTATCCAAAATGAGGATTACCTTCTAATTCTGTATTGGATTTGTCTGTCATGTGATTAAACACTTATTAATTATACTTCATTTAATTAAAACTTATTTATAAAGCGTAATATATTAATCAATCAAGTTATTAATGAAATATGACAGGAATATATTTAATTTTTAATATAACGTAAGGTTTTCTATAATTAATAAAAATTTACTAAATTTAAGAAATTTTTTGACTAAATTTAATAATGAAATAGGTGAAATTAATTAAAATTAAAATTATATTTAATAAATTTGCTAAGTTAAAAGTTGAAGTTTTTAATTGTGTTAAATAATTGATAATTATTAACAAGGTATAATAGAGCAAAAGTTTTTAAAATGTATAAAAAATGTTGATAAATTAATATTTTAACATCACAATTTCAATAAGTAAAAATTTGCAAAATAATTATGTTAAAATTTGGTACTTGGTTTTAAAGTTACAGTCTATGAACATAGTGCATTTTTAATTTAATACTCAATGATATAATCTATGAAATATAGTCTTGGTTTAATCTTAATTCTGAGCTCTAATCAATAATATAATAAATAAATCTCTTATAAAGTAAAATAAAAAAATAAATATAAATATTTTCTACAAAAGGAATATAAAAATTTCAAGATTCTTCTTTCACTTTATGTTAAACAAGGTACAATTGAAAGAAAAAAAATATTTTTAATCTTTTAAAATTCTTTTTTTTGTGATGTATTTATTTAAATAGATTTCCATATAAAATTACATCTATTATAATTTAGAATTTAAATATAGACCAAGACTACAATTGATTGATTATTTTAATAATAAATGTAAATGATCTCTATATTGAAACTGTAACTCTAAAACCAAGTTCAAATGTTTGTTTAATTTATAATTTAAAATTTTAGAATCCTAGCCCAAGCTTGCTCCAAAAAATATACAAGTAATATACTAGTATAAAATTGGCGCATGTCTTTCGGCTTTATCCCATGTACTAGGTTAAAAATTTTAACTTAAAATTCCTTTGATCTTTAAAAAAAATAGTTTTAATACAAGATAAACTTGTTAATATTATGTGTGAAACTTTATTACATTTAATACATTTTTAAAGTTATCAATGAAAATTTGAATATTTAAAATCACTAAGATAATTTTTAATTTCACAAATATTTTTTAAAATATGCAAGATGATAATTATGCAAAAAATTATTTAATAACTAATTGAAAATTCAAAATTAATGGATATATAAAAACATCTATTATTTATGATGAGTCTTAAGAAACTTGTTAAAAATGGCTATGAAATAACTAGGTAATTACATGAGACCCATATTAATGGGTTATAATATTATATGATATATAAATATTCATAATTATAAAAGCAATAATCTTGATATTTTAATTATAAGGACTGCTTATAAATTATAATTAAGATATAATTTTTATGATAAATAGGTTTTGAATGTCTTATTAATGGAATAATAATTTTTTTATTGAAAATTCTTAACTAACGATACTTTTTCTTAATATTTCTTAACATCGATTTATTTAAATATATATTTTTTGTTCCTTCTAAATTACCTAGTTCATTTTTTGGGAAATTTTTTTTATTTAGTTTATTACTTAATATGTTTTTATTATAAAATCATTAAGTAATGCATTTTTACGCTAAAATAGTAAATAGTTTATTGACTGAACTCAGAATTTGAATGTTTTCATCATTACTTTGATTTTCAATTAGTTTTAATGAGTCTTTTATTTGCAATTATTTGTATAATTGTGTGCATTGTTTTGTCACTAAATATCTTATTATACTAACCTTTAGTTCCATTTTTACATTAATTTCTAATTAAAAGAATTATCTTTTATTTAAAGTAATTTATTCTTAGAATTTATTTCCTAATTTTGTAATCAATGGAAAGAAATGACAAAACCAGAGGAAAACCTTTAAGATAAGTTTGAATTTTTAAATTAATCAAGGTAATTGTAAAAGATAATTAAATTAAATTAAAGGCTATAAAAATAATTGAGGGAATTTTATAAACTAGGTGCTAATTTGAATTTTCATTGTCATTGGTTATAATAGTCTAAAATTAAATAGATAATATTCTCTTGTAAAGTTCCCTTCCTTTAAAAGAAAGCAATTTATCTTGTTTATATTGTTCTGAGAACTAAGGATATCCTGGTTTTTATAGTCTTGCTCATTTAAATTTCTATTAAATTTACATTAAATATTATAAATATAAAGTGTTTTAACAACTGATTCCTATTTTCATTTCAGTGGTCAGTCTCTCCTTAGTATTATTGTAGGCGTCAGTATTTTGTTATGAAAACAATCTAGTTAAGTTACACTATTTTTCTACTTTCATACATTCCAATCTAATGATTGTACTAGATAAATCGTATATCAGTAAGTGTTTCTAAGCATAATATTCAGTCTTATTCATGCTCTATGTGTACACATCTATTAAATGTAAATCTTTATATCTGTAAATGAATAAAATAACCATGTTTAATTGTAAGTTCCATCGGAATTTCAAGCTTTTTTGTCCCATTCATAAACAATATTACCAAGTTCATTGAAAAATAAAACCTTTAATAGTTAGTCATAAATCAAATGTTTCACCTTGAGTATACGTTTTATCATGATCAAACTCTATTATAAAAATATCCTGACCAATGGCTATGAATTATATTTGAAAAAAGCTTATGTATTGAAGCGCTAATTTTAAAAATTCCGGATCTAAATTGTAAGCCTTCAGTATTAAACCAAAAAATTCAAGGAATGCTCATGATAAGTTTATAGAAAAATAATAAGTTAAGAAAAGTAATAATTAATACAAACTTTAATATAATAATATAAATCAATTAAGAGTCACTTTAAAGTATAAAGTTTAAACCTTATTTCTACAATATAAGCAAGGTATATTTTATTGATCACTGACTTTAATAGATAACTTTTCCAATGCATTAATGTTTTCAATGTTATCGAGACAACTTTTTTGTTATATTGTTTTGTAAGCACCACTTATTGCGTGATTTGACACAAAGGGAACTTTGGAACAAACACTTGAAAATAGAAATCATCACAAAACACGGTTAAAATGCAAATGCCTTGCATAATTCATTTACCATGGTAGATTCTAACCTACAGATCACACCTCTAAAACTATTTAATTATGCAAATCAAAGTTTTAGTACTAATCTATTCTAAGAAAATATTTAATAAAAAAGATAAGTTGAAAAAGTTAATTGTTCATTTTGCTTTTATAAGTTCTTGGCATAATTCAGATGTTTAATAATAAATATGTTTGACTGTATTCTGGATGAATCAAATAAAAAAAACTAAACACAACAGACCTCTACTCAATAGTGATGTCATAAAGTCGTCATATGATTGGATGAAAATAAAGCCAATAATAAAGGACTCACTTTTAATAACAACTGTTTAAAAGCCATTTGAGTCAAACACTAAACAAAATTAAATGAAATTAAATCAAATGAAATCAATGAAACCAATGAAACCCATCTGTCATTTAATAAATAATATGTCGATATTTATTAGTCAATATGTCCGACAAAATCCACAAATACTTTCTAATACTTATTTTAGTCATTATTTTCAAATATAAACCCAATAGTTGTCAACCAAAACATAAAGTGTCGGACACCGACTCTCAACTGATCCAAAGGGGTTCCGATACTAAAGTTGAAGATAAAAATGAATACCATTTGACTAAATTGGATGAAAGGTATTATGAAAGAGTTGGTGACTCACAAAAGGTTAGGAAAAAGAGAGAAATAAAGACTTCAGATGACGAGACACACAAAAACACCAAAAAAAGAGGATATAAAAAAGGTGTTAAAATACGACATCTTTTACCCGATGTATTACCCGAAGACAAAGAGACCGAATCGGATGAATCGAATGAATCGAATGAAGAAAAATCATATAATTTTAAGAGTTGTCACAAAAAGTGTTTATTTGAAATGACGTCAAAACGCTATCGAAAGTGTATTAACAAATGTGAAGGAGAAGAGACTGAAGAGACCACCACCACCGAGGTCAAAAATCTCTCTGAAGAGGAAGAACAAAAGTCTAAGCACAAATCTAAAGATAAAAGTAAAGACGATTCTGAGGATGAGGATGAAGAGGACGACCGCACAAATCCCAAAAAAGGGGGTAAAAAAGGTGACTCTCAAAAGGTTAAGAAGAGAAACAAATCCGATGATATGTCAGACGAAGAGAGGGATAAAGAGACCAAAAAGAGAGGACTTAAACCAGGTGTGAAAGGCAGACATCTTTTGCCCGATAAATTGCCAGAAGAAGAAACAGAATCTGAGACGACCACCAAATCTAAACCTACTGAAGAAGAATCTGATGAAACCATGACTACAACCGAAACCACTTCAAAGAACACTATAAAACAACCTGATCACTGTGGATACAGATCACTTAAAGATAAGGAAAAAGGCAATAAACTTATAGGAGGGGGCGGAATGGCCAGGATTGTCGGCGGTAAACAATCATTATTGAATGAGCAAGCTTATTTTTATAATTTGTTTTGAAGGTTCTGACGCCGATCCGCATGAATTTCCATGGATTACATCACTTCAATACTACAAAAGTACTGAACGGGTGGATTCACAGCACTTCTGTGGCGGTGCCATAATTACCAAGAATTATATAATTACAGCCGCACATTGTATGGACCGGTAGACTAACTTGTCCTTGATCAGATACAACACTCATATTTTCTTAATTAGTTTTGTTGGAAAAGAGAAATCCATAAAAATAAAGATCGGAGTGAATAACCCAAAGCTTAAGTCCGTTCAGGAAATACATGCGGTCAAAGTGATTGTCCACGAGGAATGGGATGTCAAACGACAACTCAATGACATCGCACTCATTAAAGTGAAGCCCGACATCCAATTCAATACAAACAAAGAGGGAGTTTATATCGTCAATGCCTTATGTCTTCCCCACAATTCCACTGAACCGGAAGGCGAGGCAGTGATAGCCGGTTGGGGAGAACTTGTCTATCAAAAGGGAGTTCCAGCGGATTACCTCCAAAAAGTGGACGTTCCCTTGGTGAGCAGGAAAGAATGTGGACAAGTTTATGATTTTTACCTGAAAAAAGTGGCCAAAAACACAGATATTAAAGTAAAAAATTTACATATTTGTGCCGGGGGTAAAGGAGGTGAAGATGCGTGCAGGGTCAGTTTAATTTAAATATAATATAGAATGAACTAATGTATCTTGGTGATTAAAGGGTGATTCTGGAGGTTCTCTAATACAATCTCATCATCGACAGTTTTTCTCTTATGGTCTAGTCTCTTTTAGTGTACCTTGCGCAATTAAAGACTTACCCACTATTTATACGAATGTTATTCGTTATATGAATTGGATTCACGAAAACGTTAATTAAAATATAATTTTTAATGAGAATTACGACTAAATTTATAACTAATTTATTAATTAATTAATTTTTAGCATTAATTTTAAAAACTCATCAAATATTAAATTTAAATAAAATTTAATAATTAAATGGTTTTTAAGTTTTTTTTATAATAATTAACAAATAATAGTCTATTAATAGATAATTCTAATCAATATTTATATCTACATTATTCGATATCAGATAATTTTACCATGACAATTTCTAAATTCTAGTCATTTCTAATTGATATTTATTTGCTAGGTTATTGATTATTTATCTTAATATACTTATCTGTATATTTAAGTAAATTATTTCGAGAAATTAGTTTTTAAGTTTATTTGACTAAAATTTTGAGCTCAATATACAAGTTTATCGATTTTGAGTCATCAAGGTAATTGTATAGTTATATTTAGATCAAATAATTATATACCCTTACAATTATTTTTCTTATCTTTAAACAAATAATTTATATTTTAATGAGTTTTTCTTTAATGAGTTATTTAATGAAAATACGCATAAAATATAGAAATATTTATTAATATAAATTTTATTTTAATTATTACTAATAATTCATTTAATTAATTTTCATTAATAATTGAATTTTATTAATACTTTTTTTAATTTATTAATTAACTGATTAATAATTTTACCTAGCAAAAAAAACGAACCAATGACAAATTAGTGGCAGTTATTGCGAAATATTTTTAAAAATAGTTTTATTTTATTTTTATTTAATTTAAAACAATTTAAAAGCTTTTAAAATCAATTTTAAAGAAAATATTTTATCTTTAATGACTTTAATCAAGTTCATTTAATATTCCTTTTGAGCCAAATTGAAATCTTAATGTCTTTATATATTCAATATAAGTAAAGACATTTTATGAAATATTTAATGGTCTCTTATTTCATACTTTTGTCGACCATTTTGTGTATTAAATTACCTCTAATTTAATCATAAAAATTGTTTTATAAAACAAAAAATTCTTGTTTTGTGTAAATTATATATAACTTTTGTTTTTAAACCTAAATATTACTCAAAATTTAATTTTTTTAATTTAATTTCACAAACTTTAGACTTAAAAATATTCTTTAGATTTCATTCAATATTAATGTTATTTTAATTTATTAATGAAATGATTAATACTCTAAAAGTTGTTTAATGAAACTTTTTTTTGGTAAATGAATTGAAAATTCCATTTTCTCTAAACTCTACAATCGATTTATGTCTGAAAAACTTCACTAAAATTACTCTATTTTTGAAGATTTGTTAAAATATTTTAAAATATATCGAAATTCTCATTAATTTCAGTCCATTTGACGCCTCAAATGGTTCTTCCTTTCAATGCATTCAAAGCGTGAATAACAACAGAATATGTATTAAAACGAATCGACATTAAAGGGATTCAATTGAAAACTAATGGAATGTACACTAGAATATAGTCGAGTAACTATGGGTTATTTCATTGCTCACAATTGGAAACATATCTAAACATTTATACTAAAATAAATATAAAGTAAACATTGATTTAGTTATAGAGTTGTCTTCCATTAATCAAATACTGTTTCGCCAATGAATAGAACTCTTGATTTTCATCTTTTGATTCATTGAGAATACATTTGAAATCAAATATTTGTACTCGACTTAACTCAATCTATAATCTTAAATAGAAGTATAAACTGTGCTCTGACTGTACGGCCAGTGAGAGCGCAACCGCTCTAATGGTGTTTTTGTTTGGATAATATCTAAGAACCCATGTTTTCAAATGATTGCCTAAAAAATATGAGTCTTCTGTTAGTCTATTATTATATAAATTATATTTCTTTATAACCCATAAACACAAACCATAAAATTAAGGCAAAACCGTATATAAAGTGTCAAAAATAATGTGTAAAACACTCTATAAATACTTTTTGTTGACGGCCACCAGTTTTGGAGCCTGTGCTGGACTTTACCTCCTATGTCTTACAGGATGGCTGTGGCCGTGGCCTAACCACGAAGATCTAACCAAAGATAAGCCAAAGGCCAGCAAAGACGAGTGGGACTGGAAGGATTACCTAAAATATTCTGGTCTAATCGGTCAGTAAATGATAAATGACCTCAATTTAAAAGAATTGCAAGTTTATGTTTAGGAGAATTTATTCATTACTAAACAAAACTCTATTTATTATTAATTATTAACGAAATTCTAAACTTATTAAACATAAAACTATTGCTAAAGAATTAGAGAAAGTAACCATGATCACATTTAATATCCAGGTTTCCTAGTATTTTCGCCTGGAATTGTGATCGTGATAAGATCAAAGCCAAAGGAGTTGCAATATTATGGGATATTGTTACTAGTGCCATTTGTGGCAACACTGGTTTGTTCCATATTACAAATGTCTACTTTAGTGGTGATATTCGAGCCAACCGATTGGTATATGTTTGGTATAGCGGTAGGCCTTCTGGCCATTATAGTGAACTTGTTTTTGTTAGTCAACGAAATCAATACATATGGTAGTCATCACTTGATCTCAACGGCAAAATACAGCGAAGAAAACGCCGTCTGAATAGTAATGAGTTATTCAATAGAGAATTGTATTATATTTTGCTTGAATTGATTGACTCGATATTCACTTATCATTTTATTATTGAATCGATTGAATACATTGTATTCATAGCAATAGAATTAGTCAATAGTATTGACTCAAATACTATAATAATTGATTTTTTGCCTCATTTTTTATACGTTCCGAATAATTTTCTTATCTTTTCCTTTAGAAGTCATTCCTCTCATTTGGGACTAAAATTAAATCAATTTTTGTTATTAAATTCAGAGATCAGTAAAAGAATCATTCATTCAAAGGCTTTATATATATTTATATTTATATATTATATATGAATATATTTTATGTTTTGGGTAATAAAATTTAAGTTATATTTATTTTACTTTTTATATTCTATTATATTAGGCTTTTATTAATTATTGCATAATATAAATACTAAGTTCCATTTATTCAATTCTTAATTTAATTAAAAGCAATTCTATGAATATATAATAATAGATATATAAAAGAGTATTCTTTATATTTTCCAATAGTTTTCAAATAATAGTAATAATGAAAGTCATTGTCTATAAGTCATATCCTCATTACCGGTGACTTTCAAATCCATTTGCAATGATATTAATGAGTGAAAACAATTTTTTATGAACTCATCCGTGTATTCAATAGAAATGAATTCATTGTCTAATTACCAAAAGTGAATAACAACTATTCCGAGTCATTTGCTCTAATCCTAAGGACTCTTATATTAATATCTTTTTAGAAATAATAATAATATTAATAAAAGTGAACACAAAAGTCCTTATATTCATAGGAAATAGAGCCAAGCAATTGATTTAATTAGCCGTAAAGTTTTATTGAATGTATTCTCCGCGCAAAGTACTCATCCAAACATTCACACTAACAATAAATTCCTCTAATTTTATTCTGTGCTGACGAAGCGCTGGTCATTATTAGTGATAATTACACACAATTTTTATGTTATTATTATTATTATTACTGTTTGTTATGTTTGAACAAAATATGATCAATGATTGAAACGTACGCTTTTTAAATGACTTAATTATTCTAATCTTTTTAAGTTTACACCAAAAAAATTTTAAAAATATTTGTTATGTTATATGAAAAGTGATTTATTATATAATTTAACTTTTATCGAAAAAAATGCTCAGAACAAGTTTATAATAGTTATACTATAACTTATAGAGTTTGTCGTTTATAACTACGAGATAACTGAAAACATATCTTTTATTTATATATTTCTTGAATATATTGATGCCTTGTTGAGTTTGATGAATATTTGTGACTCTCCTGTTGTTAGACTTTGGATGTTATCTCTGGTTATTCCGTTGAGACTCTAAATGAAAAGCAATACACGATTTCAGTATTGAATTTCTTATGAATTATTTATTGAAATAAAGCCTAAAATAATTACTTTTCATTACTTATTAAAACCTCAAACAATAGATTTAAAATTGAATCGAATTACTCATAGAGAAAACAGAAACAATTTGAGATAATTAATAACCTAGGTGATTCAGGGTTGGCCACTTTGCCATAAATCAATTACCTTTTTGAAAAAAAGGTGGTATTTGACAAAAATTATCAAGCTTAAAATTCCTATATTTTGTCCATAAATTGCCAAAAAAGAATATTTATTTACTGATAGAATAAAATGACCCTCGCTCTTTCCTAACGCCAATTTTAACTAGATAAGACTTAGTAAAGTTGTAGTTAGTGAATGACTCTAACACAGAGTTTGGCCATCCCTGAGTTGAATGCAATTCTCATAACAATTAATACAAATTGAAAGCCTCGCCATTAGATGAGATACAAGTATTGTTTCAGAACAGAAGTGTTGACCTATTTTTAGGTCTTAAGTTAAGACTCTTAACTAAACTCTTGTAAAATGAAATCAGGATTTAATCCAATAAACTATTTGTTTAAAATGTTTGTTAAGAAATGCTTTACTCATTCAAAAATAGTGACATTGAGTCACAACAGTTACTGTTGTTAACAGAGAAAAGTGTTATTCCATTGGAAAGGGTTTTATTTGAAATGAATTTTATGCAAATTATATCCAACACTACATTACATTTGCACTGAATTTTTATAATCAATTCACTGAATATTATATACAAATATTTAAATATATTTAAGAACTTTATTAAAATACACTATAAATAAATAAAAAGAAAAATCTTTTAATATTATGTTATTTAATAATAATCTTGGTAATCAAAATAAATTATATTCCATCAAATTTTTTTCTTTTGAATCTAATAATAAATATATATTTAAATTGTTATCAATATTTCAAAAGACATTTAATAAATGTATTCAAATAAATACATTAATAATTATCTTATTTTTCAAAGAATAGAATAAAAAATTTGATAATTTAAAAAAGACGGCAACTTTTAACAAGCTCATTCAGGTAAATGACTTTAACCCAAGAATTATTATCTCTTCTAAATGAGAGTGAGTTTAATGAAGAGCACATCATTTGAAAGCCATGGACTGGAAATGTTGAAAGACTAGACTTCTAATCGATTTGTCAGTTCATGTTTTCAATTGTTATAATCCCTTTCAAGAGATGGTATTTAAAGGAAAATGAGAAAATGCCAGAAATATGTCTCAACTTTGAGCCTTTTATATCTTTCAAATGAAGAATAGTCTAAAAGGAGAGGATAGAAAAGTACAGGACAAGTTTGTGCCTGCTCACTCATACAAACTTATCTCTCACTTAATTTAGTTTAACAGAAAAAAAGTGTAAGAAATGTAATATAGAGTCGAAATAGAAGTGTTAGGAAAAAGCGTTTCGGAAACTGTGAATGAAATTTCCTTTTTCTCATCAAATATTATTCCTTTCCTTTTGTAGTATTTTTATAAAAGTGAAGAGAAGTTTGAAGAAAACTTTTGGATGAGTTTTCAACTCAAAATCGATATTAAAACGAGTGAAGCAAATGCTGTGCCACAGATATAACACCTGAAAAGTATATTAAAAGCCCTGAATTGATATTAACTCTTATAAATAATAAACGCTTTTTTGTCTCACATATGAGGACTCAACTCAAACCTATTTCTCTCTTTATATATACTTTAAATGGATTGAGATTTGCGTTAAGCATAACATAAACTCTTTTTCTGTATGCTATTAGTAGTGCCGGCATCAGTCAGTGCAGATCGCTTTGGGAACAGTCAGTATAGTTGAGATACTTGTGTTCAGAATTCGTGAAACATTTGGCAAAAGAAAAATCAATTTTTTCTATCAGAAAAAGTTAATAATCTGAGACTTGTGTCCAATTGATGTCAGAATTATTAATATTAAGGGAACATATGCTGTACTAACTTTAGTAAAATGCAAATGAGACTGCTCCAAATGCAAGTTGCATGTACTATTTTATATAATAGACGAACTTGATTGTTAGCTATAACGAGATTCACTTGTATATATTGCGTCAATTGTGTCAAATCCATGGCATCAACACAGGAATACATTTGTGGACAGGGCTTCGGATAGAGTCGGCTCTAATTTATTGATCGAATTGTTGGCAAATTTTTTTCTTTCATTTCTATGGCGTAAAAGAAATCTCTTCGATATAAGTAAGTGTTTGTTTGAAAGCGCGGGCAATGCCTTTACTTTAGTATTACTACAGTTTATAAAACGGCACAAAACAAAGTGTGAGTTCGCCGGAGAGACAACAATATTGTATTGAATGTAAAGAACTATATATCCATTGGTATCGAAAAATTCTTTGAAATTGTTTGCTCTGAGAACTCGTAAATGAAGTTCATCTCAACAGACATTCATCTGAAAAGTCGTTATAATAGAGTATAGAAGTACTGAAAGCCGCAGACATTCTTTTTAACTCTTCGGATGGTATTTCTTCTTCAGTACTTATGAATTGTTGGCCCACTTATTCTGTTCAATGGTTTTGAGTGGCAATAAATCTTAATTCCAGTGAAACACAACAATAGAGAGAACTGGAATAAAAAATGACAAAAGTTGTCTACGAGTCAATTGTAATAATATTTACATCTAGCATCATATTTGGGTGCACTCTTTCTACTGTTCTGATACTTCTGTTGAGGCCAAACAGTCAAATGTTTGGTATTGACACCAGGATTATAATCGTGGTAATTATATTCACATTAGATTTTCATTAAGTGTTTGTTTATTTAATCTCATTATGCAATAAATGCATGAAATTGATTGCCTTCTAAATAGGGTTTGATGTGTTTATTATATGATAAGCCAGATTAGTTTAACTAGGTAATTTTTTAGCAAGCTTATTTATATGAGAGGAGTCTATTCTTGACATATCAAATGTTGTTTTCGACGCAATTGTTGTTTGTTTTATAGTTTTAGTTATGAAGTGATAAAAATGTCAAAAAGTATTTCACATTAAATTCTTTTAATTAATAGTAATTTATTAGAAAATTCTCAGTAATTATGCAAAACGCGTAAAACTAATTAATTTTGTCGAATCTGCGAAACCAGTGCTGTTTGTCAGTTCCCTTATTAATCACAGAGTATTGTATTCTGAGCCCTAACCGATGAACAGAATTTTAAAATTGAGTTTAAATCCAAAGAATATTTAATTTGAAATTTTCAGACAATTTTTGGAATTCATTTGAATAAATATCTAATGATTTCGAATTTTAAATTATTATGTTTTACATAATAAATACATAGATGATATAAAAATATTGTGCATGATATTTACATATATTTTAATAATGGTTATCACATGTTCTTGCTCCAATAAGCTAGCTGAATTTAAGTCTAAAAATATGTTATATAAAAAATTTAATAATTTTATGAATTTCTTATAATAAGTCGACTTTTATTAGATTTATTTCTAAGAATATTTAAATAAATAAACAATTCAAGACAACTACACAATCCTAGTTAAGATGTTCTAGTTAAATGGCTTGCTCATCTTAAACTATTTGAAATCATCGGAAAGTATCCATTAGTGAACGGATTAGGAAAATGACCATGATTGAAGGATGAGTCTTTCAAAGTGGTATTATTGGAGACTATTCTTATCAAAATAAAATTAATGCCAGTAAATGTTCTTGACAACATTCGCATGAGTACTGCCTCTATAAAAACAAAACTGATTTACTCTTTAGTTTTATGAAGTGTTTTGTTATTTTGACGATAAGACTCATCAAAAAAAGCCAATTATTTAGGGATTAGTTTCTGATTTGAAGCATAGAATAACAGTTTTTAGATTTAAGGCAATCAATAGATTTCTGTTGAAAATGATTTAAAAATCTAAGGATTTTCTTCTTTTATTACTGAGTATAGAATCTCTCTCTCTCTCTCTCTCTCTCTCTCTCTCTCTCTCTCTCTCTCTCTCTCTCTCTCTCTCACCGTTGACTCACTATATTGAAAATCATTACAGATTTGCGTATTGAATGTAATAGTATTCAGTGTGGGTCTGGTCGGAACAATTGCAGAGTCATTCCGAGCGCTAAACATCTATTCATGTCTTGTAATTATCTTTCCTTTTGGTTTATTACTCATACAAATGACAGTCCGTATCAGCAAAAAGCCATTCGACACAATCGATAAGCTCTTGGCATTGGGTCTAATAATTTTGCTCATGCAAATAGTGGTGGCCTATCTCTTGGCCCGTGAGATCAGACGCCTCACTATACTAAACCGGGGCATCAATTACAAGATGTGTCATTTAGAAGATGGCAGTGATGTTCAACTTTGCGAAACTGTTCAACAGTGCAATGATATTGAGGACAGACTACAACCCAGTGATAGCTTACAGATTGAAAGATAAGACCCTCTGAAGAGTCAAATGGAGCCAAAAGAGCAAAAGAGATATTATGTGTGATATCGAGTGAAATGTGGTGTTCGGCCAAATTTGTGACAATCCGTATAACTAATGATTTGTTGTGCGAAACAAATGCCAACAAAATAGTTACCCAACAAATGAAAAATTCTTCTCCACAGCCTTTCCTCTAATAAATGTTCAATATTTGGGTTCCCTTTTTTCACTATAAAAATATCTATAAAATGCTTTTTATAGTCAATGACCAAGGTAACTCCACCCAAATATTACTCATTTCAAGAATTTATGAGTAAATTCCTGGAAACGCGTCATATTTTGATTGTCAAATACTGATAACACCCAGTTATTGATAAACTTTGACTAACTCTTCCCTTGTTTATGTAACATTGCCAAAATTACCAGAATAAGTAATAAAAAATAAGAGATATACCTTGGTCATTCTACTTTTTTTCAAAAGCATTCTTTTCGGTCAAATTCATGTGTAAAATACTGTATAAAAATATGTTATATTTTATTAAATCTATATATTTATCGATTTTCTTCTTTTTTATTTTAAAGACCAACTCTTGTACTGACACTTGACTTCAGTTTCGATTAAATTCCTCTTCAATTTTCATTGAAATCTTTTAATAACTTCTTTTATAATTTATTAAACAATTTTTCAGACCTTTTCAAATGTTTTATATTTAGACTTTTGGTTCATTTATTACTTGATTTGTTTCCTAAGGACTCCGTTTTATTCTTTTTCGCTAATATTTTATTCTCTCTCTCTCTCTCTCTCTCTCTCTCTCTCTCTCTCTCTCTCTCTCTCTCTCTCTCCCATCTTTGAATATCCATTCACTTTTTAAGTCTATATTCATATGAGTTCAACAAAATTCATGTCATTATAGTTATTAGAAGAATGTGTTTTGAGTCGTGAACTTTAAAAGTCTTTTATATAAAGTTTATTATAAAAATAATCCAAAGTTTTTATAATATTAAGTCTCATATGTTTTCTTTTAATTGGAAATATGAGAAAAGTTTAGTCAATTTCATCTAAAAGAGTGAAAAACTTGATTATATAGTTTTGAGTGATTATGATCGATGAGTTCAGGTAAGGATAATAGAATGGCCTAGATTATTATACTGTTCAAAGGAATGAATTTTGGCTTTAAAATACCGGAAAAGCCTATTAAGTAAAATCTATAAAACAGTTTTGAAATAAAATTCTACATAAAGAGAATCGATAACATGTTTACTGAAATTTTACCACAAATTTATTTCAATGGGAATAACCAAAACATAAGTCAATATAAAATAATGGAAAATTCAATTGAAATAATTATTTAAAATTCTCTTCTGATAGAATGCAATTCAGTTTAAATTATTAAAGAAAATTCTTTTAATAAAAATTGAAATAATAGTGATTTTGATTGCTATAAGTGATCCTGGTGACTCCCCCATTTGGCATAACATCAATATTTGAAATTTGGTGAACAGGCTTTGAAAACATTTGTTTTGTTGGAAAATATTTCATCTATTTTTCTCTTTTAAAGTCAATATAACAGAAATGATGTAAAGAGTATTTCAGATGAAAATGAAAACCACAGAAACTGTTTTTTTCCTTTTTCTGTAAATAATAAATATATTTTTCATATAAACCTTGGATTCTATGCAATGAGTTTTTGCGTGAATTATATATTTTTAGTGATTAATATTATTTATAATAAATTATTACAATTATAAGCAATTTCTTAATAATTTTTTAGAATTACTATTATTTTGTAAACTAATTGTGAAATCTTTAGTAAATTATTATTATTAATAATAATATTCAAAATAATGAGCAATAAGAATAATAACAAGGTGAATTATTAGTTAAGAATGAAATTTCCATTTATTGTATTATATTTGTTGATAATTATTGTGATTAAAAGTTTAAAGATAATTAAAAGAAGTTTTACTTTATTATTGATTGTTCAGTTATTTTCTATGATAACAAGGTGATATTTCACTTAAGCCTATTATTATAGGTATGGAAAAGTTTATGACAAATGGATAATTGTTTGCACCAATGTATTATAAAATAAACCAAGTACAAGTATTTATGATAATTAATATTCAATAGTTCTTTTATCAATAATTTCTATTTATCAAGGTAATTATGTAGATTGGGCAGAATTAACCTTTTCAAAGTTCAATTATTGCTCTTCTTATGGAACTTCAGTAAAATCTCTTTGCAATAAAAATCTTTATTATTAACAAAGAGAAAGTCAGACCTCCCGGGGCTTAACTACAGGTGTTGTTATTTTTGTCTAATGATTAGAATCTAATCATATAATGAAAAGTGTTTTTTAAACAAACAATGATTTCTTTATTTAATAAAACAAGAATTTAATTATAGTAATGGAATAAAGAGAAACATGCATGCTCAATTAAAATGATTTGCATTATTTAGTTTTTAAGAACTAAGTCCCGGAATATTTTATTGTTTTAGATGTAAAGTGATTTCAAGAAAACTGTCGTTAAAATTTCAATTTATTCGAGTCATTGTTTTAAAATATTACCTACTTAAGTTACTCTCAATTGAGCAAGAACATATATTATGTTAGTATATACAAGAATATAAAATAGAGGGTCTTATCAATAAACAAATGTCATTAATAAAAACCAAATAAATTTATAATTAAATACTTTTAGTTTACATTCATAATAATATTTTAATATATTATTAAACATATTTTAGAATTACAAATATGACCAAGTACATTGACAAACTATATAAGCATAGATCAGCCTTCATGAATGCCGCTCCATTGCCTCCATGTGTGCTAGATTCAGCTTTTGTTGATGTAGTAGTGGGTGAAGAACCTGGTGAACTTGATGTATGATCACTGGTTGTAGGAGTTGATGGAGTACTTGTTGTTGCTGAATCTAGTTAATTTTAAAGAAATTGTCAAGGAAAATATTTTTTTTAGTATTTCTGAGAAAAAATAAATAAAATTTAAATAAATAAGATTAAAATAAATTTATCATGGTTAAGTTTATAATTATAATTATTGTTAATACTGACCACTTGTTTGAAATACTTGAGTTAATACCACAAAAGAAATGACTGTAAACACAATGACTGAACCCATTTTGTATTGAATTTACAGAAGGAATGACTTTCTCTCAGCAAATGTTCTAACAGTGAGAACAGAATATTAACTAAAAGATATTTTCGACAAATTATTAATTAAATGATTAATCATTTGACAAATGCTTTTATATGGAAATAATGTCTTCAAAATTACAGAATTTAATGTTAATGTAATCTAAATATTAGTTAAATTCCTGATTTCATTCTTTTTGAATCTAATCATATCCTATATAACCTACCCTAGCTCATTTGATAAATAATGCAAACTCAGCAAAGGTTTTTCTAAACATTTATTTCTATTTAAAGAATGTTTCGTATGTTTGCAATTATATGGACTACTCTTTAGTTAAACAATCAATCAATTGATGTGCTATTAATCAGAGCTAAAAAATGCATAACAGGAGGAGTAAAGATCAAGAGAATAGTTGCTAGAATAGACTTAAAGATAAATTACTGGCTTATAAAATTTATATTATCCTGTTCAACTATTACAGGATGTTTATAATATGTGAGCTGGATATTTGATTAGATCAATATAAGATCTCATATTTCATTTTGTTCTTGTTTATTATTATTAATGTATTATCGTTAATGATCATTCTTATTAAATTGCTTGATGCAATATCTGGAAATCTAGAGAGTATATGTATTATTGCACAGGTTTATTATCGAGTAAGTTTCGATAAAAAACAATTCTATGGAAAATAAGATAAAAATAGATTTCAAACAAAAATTAGTTTTATTTCGATATAAACATGAATTTGATGTTCAAATATTTAGTAAACAAGCTTGCTTCATTTGTTTTTAAATATGTTTGAGGCCATTTGTTTTGGTATTAAATCAAAGAATTGTATATAAATAAAGAAATGATTCATTTTATGTGGATTTCACTCATTTCCTGATTAGATATCAATATATTTTTAATTAAAATTACAAATAAAGGTTAAGCATCATGCTACTTCATATATTTATCGTTTTGATAGGTATATCTTTTGTGAGAATTACTAAAATCAGGTAAATGTTAATTATATGATAAAAACCTGACATTTTTCTAAAGAAATCTATTTAAAAATAATTACTTGTTACTTTATCTTTAATAGAAATAATATTGACCTTTCTTATTCATAATTGAATACTCAAGTTGAACTTTGAAATTCCAAAAACATTAGAATAAAAAATATCAATTTATGAATCTTTAAAATTTATTAAAGATATTTATAATGATTTATTAAATTATAATATAAATGATCAAGTTCATTTGTTAAATCTTAAAACAAATATTTATTTTAGAAATGCCTTTCGATTAGACTTTTTATTTAACAACAATTAAATTGAATTTACATCAAAAAGAATATATAATTAATAAACTAATTAAAATTCTTAAAAAGAATGACCAAGAGCATAGTTAGAGAGTAAGGATAAATATCGATTGTAATAGCGAATGACCCGTTCTTTTTTAAATTCTTACGATCCTTATTCTCCTTATTCTCTTTATTCTCCTTATTTTCCTTATGTGTGTCATTGTGTGCACTGGTATGTGATTCTGTGTGTGGAGTTGTCTGTGTCTGGTCATGTTCTTGGTCTTCCTTATGTGCCTCATTCTTTTGTGAATCCGTGGAAGTCGAAGGTTTTAACGTTGTTTTGACCTTTTGTTCACTTTCTGGTTAATTAAATATTTATAGTTTTGTATAATTAGTTGAATAATAATCATGGTCATCTTAATGGTCAAATTAAAACTCACCGCTAGTTTTGAAAATTAAAGTTAAGGTCAGAAATGAAAGGAATACAAAAGTAATTATTGAACGCATTTTGAACTGATTTTTAAAGAGATTCACAAAATAAACTTTTTCTGTAGTTAAACCTTATTTTCTAAATCGCACAGAATATGAAAAGTTTTCCACAAATAACTATAAAAATATAAATAAATTTAAAGTCAAATGATTTGGAATTTATTTCAAATATTAAAACTTAAGTTCAATTAAATACTTATTAAAATCACATATGAATATAAGCAAGCAACTTTTTGCTAATATAAACTGTTTTCTTGTAAGAATATTCACAGAATATGAGTAAATATTCGACAATTTCTGATTAAATGCTAATATAATAACCAATAATTACTGATAATTTCAAAGTCGTGGATATTTAACGGTTTGATTCATGCAATGGATGTAAAACTATTGGATATTAAACCTGAGATCATATGCTGTGCGAATGTCAAACCAAAAATGAATTATTGGTAACACTTTTACCATTTTATGTGTTTTCTCAACAAAATTAATGCAAAAACACAATTCAATTTAGAGAATCAACACAACAAGCGATCAATTATGCAAGCTCAATTTAATTTAATATTACCTCATTTTGGACATTCAATTACGTCAACCAATTATGAGTAAATATGATCCAATTGGCAAGGTAATTTATTTTATTAATTATATTTTTATTGTTGGTATATATTTAGTACTAAAAGAAATTGATTATTTCCGTATAAAAAGGATCTAGTACTTTTAATAACAAGTAATTTAT